>JAKTYA010000158.1:0-124970 GCA_030561745.1 Metschnikowia gelsemii
AAAAAAAAAAAAAAAAACGCTGAACTTCAGCAAAAGCAAACCATCTTGACATGCATTTGTTAGTGCTAATGAACCACCTTGTCATCGACCCATTGGATCTACCTCACCTGGGGCCTTAAAGATAAATTACAACCTCAGCTTAACAAGCAAAACAGGGGAGACTGAGAGGCACGCGGCAGAACAATCAAAGCCCAGTCTAAATTTCAAGAGGATAAAACATATGTGGCACTTATATTTTCTGGAATAGAAATCGTGAAATTGGCCTGGCTAGCTCAATGGCTAGAGCGTGAGACTTTTAATCTCAAGGTTGCGGGTTCGACCCCCGCGTCGGGCTTTCTTTTTTATTTGAACTATTTTCAAATCTTTTCTTTGACATGGAAAGAATAGAGCAAATGAGAGAAATAAAATTCATGGCACTCTGATTTTGGAAATTATCGTTACATCTCGCAAAATTTCAATCACTTATCGCACAAACCTTATCGCGCTGGATATTTTTGCCAAATCGAGCAAGGGCACGCGCAGACCCTGTTTGAGTAAAGATATGCGTGGACACAGAGCGCCCAGATTACAATCCACATGACTATAAGTAGGCCATTAAAACCGTGTGATACCCTCTTTTTTCTTCCCTACATCAATCAAGTCTAAAGAGATTTGCTATAGATTCTTTGCTTACAAACCAAACCAATCCAAACATTATTAAAAATGCCTATGCAATACAAGCCATCTGCCGAAGGAAAGGAGGTCAAGCCACCTCAGATCCCATCTCCAGGCAATAACTCTTTTTTGGGTGATATTTTCACCTCTGAAGCTCCAAAGGAACAACAGATCTCCTGCGGTTTCTACAAGCAAGAGAAGGGTGAGCCGTTGGTTTACAAGTATGACTACGATGAGATGAAGATTATCTTGGAGGTCGAAGGCGAGTATACCCTCACAGACGAGACCGGATACAAGGTGTCTGTGAAGCCAGGTGACGTCTTTTACTTTCCAAAAGGAACTACCATCACTTTTGAGACGACTGGTTACGGTTACGCTTTCTTTACTGGCTTGAGACCAAACGGCACTGCTTAGGGAATGGCTCATATAATGAAACAAAATAAAAATATAAACCGCATTTTCTATAAGACTTCACTTTGAAATCGTAGGTTCATATTTACTTGTAAGCGTTTCCCCAAAGACTTAGGATAGGTTTTCTCTTTGGTCTCGCTTTTCATAATTTGGGCCCATATCGTCGTTTTTTTTGTAGACTACATTGCCGCTTATGGTTGCGAAATGCGAGCACATTTGCAACCCTTCTCCATTGTTTATTATGGCCCAGTTGACATTTCGAGACCGTACTTCAGAGCGTTGGAACAGCTAGTCCTATAATTATTATACTCATTAAGAAAATATGAAGACTTTTATTAGCAGGATTATAAATTTATTTTTCTTTGAAGGTTTTTGATCTAATCCCATCGATCGAAGAATACCGGCTGTAGTTCGAATCAATCGATCATCATAATCACAGATACCCAGGGAGATTTCTTGCAAAACGTGAGTTGTAGTAGGCTAAATAAGTCTAGTCTGATTTTCTCTTATACTCAATTACAATTAGAAGAGAGCCAAGAACAGATACCCAGGTTGCTCGATTTCTCTGTTACGAGAATCAGGCAAGTTTATCTGAGGTGGAGAATAATTCTCATAGCAACGGATATAAACGATCCCTTCTGTTATTATTTAAGTTTCCTTTCATTCTTTTCAATACAATAATTGAATTAGATACCCGAAAGCTAGTTGACAACTCCCTTTTTCTCAAATGTTCTCGGTGGTTCCATGCTCGACCAGTCCTGTACTGTGCCAGCTCGCTAGGATCTCTTAAGTGAAACCATACACAGCTCAATAATAATCATAAACCCTCTATTACTGGAATCTTTGATCTTTCGCCATTTTATATCGAAAATCATACTTTTAAAATGCCCATTGATTATTCAAAGTGGGATAAAATCGAGTTGTCGGACGACTCGGATATCGAAGTCCACCCCAACGTTGATAAGAAGTCATTTATCAAATGGAAACAGAGAGATATACACGAAAAGCGCCATCAACGAAACTTGGAGATCAAGTCCATATTGCTTCAGTTGACGATGTATACGAAGCTCAACACACGCGTCGACTTTATTTTGCTGAAAATTCCAGCTTCCGAGCTCACAAATACCAAGGAAGTTATGTCAGTTCTTGACGCCGAGTTTGATGCCTCAGAAAAGTTTGACTACGAGAAATTGAAGCAAGAAAAAGGCGACACGATGCGCAAAGGCTTAAAGGACTTGACTTTCGACCCAGAAGAGATCGCTAACACACCGCCATATAACGAGATGATTGAGGACTTGCTTGCCCAAGTTAAGGAAGACCATCAGGATGCGGCTTCAGACGGCACGGCCTTGGCGGGTTATTTAAAAGAGCACCGAGCAAAAATCGACGATCTTTTACTGAAACAGGCTATTAAACTCGACGAGTTAATATACCAGAAGTCTCTATTAATCAGCAGCGACGACTATCACACAGGATTCGATCGTTCATTTTTGAATAAGGATAACGAGGAGCCCGCTGAAAAAGCTTCAAGCTCACCTGCATCTCCACAAAAGCAGATTACTACCACAAAAGCGACAACCACAGAAACAATCAACTCGCCACAAGTAGTAGGTTCCGGCGAATCACTTGTTCCTGAATCTGATGAGTCTGCCTCCAAAGCCGTGTCAAAAGATGCATCGCAACCTAAAACAGACGAAGAGCTCTATGATGAATTGAAGGTGCGTCCTGAGACTGCAGAGTTTGCGAAGATTTCTTATAAAAGCTTAGAAAAGAGCGCAGAGTACTTGATTCAACACCCATCAATCTGCACAGAAAACCAAAAAGATTCGTTGATCATGACCGCCTTTGACTTCCAATTTGAGGGCGATACTGCCGGCGCTAGACAAGTCATCTACCAGTCGTTGTTACTTCAGTATGTTGCACAGTTGGCAGGACCACGCGCCAGCAAAGACCAAATGATCAGAGCCATTAAATTGTTCTTCTCAAAACTTAAAGACACGCTGCTGCCTGCTAACCAGGCATTTCTTCAGGATGTGGAGAATACAGTGAGTCACATTAGACAGCGGTGTGAGGTGATTCTGCTGGAGCATGCTGCAAACAGCACTGATGGGGAGGAGGCATTGATCCAATTGAAGGCACTCGATGAAAGCACAGAGTTGTCGGTAAATAAGCCCGAGAAAGGGACCAAAGACTACGAGATCTTCGTGACCAAGTTGACTCCCGATATGCAGGCGGCCATTCAGACAGGGTCATTAGACGAGGTGAACAAGGTGTTTGCACTGATGAAAGTCGAAGAGGCTGAAAAGGTTTTGGAGGTTTTTCAGGAGTGTAATGTGATTGGAATCAGCGGTGTCCTCGAGAATGAGGAAGAGTTTGAGAGGTTGAAGGAGCAGTATGACGAGAACCTTCAGCTAGATGACGGATTGGAAGATGAAGTCGAGAGCGAGCCTGTTTCCGTGGATCCAAAATTTGATACCGTTGATGAGGTCGATTGACTTTTACGGTTTCATATGGTGTTTAGGATGTGCTTGTTTTATTCTAAGCGAGAGTATATACATCGTTCGACGGGAACGGTTCACGTTGAGTACATATAAAAGAGAAATCCTATGTATTTACTTTGAGGGTATACATTCTCTCAGGCAATTTGGGCAGTGGGCTATACCTGGTACATATCTCGTAAAAATATTTAGATTACTGTCCTTCCAACCGAGAAAGCATATCCATCAAGGCCTTGTTGGGCTGTGCTTGTTGATGGGCAGCACCTTGAGGTGGCTGCGTCTGTTGGGCAAAGTTGGTAGGGATAGGTAGAGCCGAAGGAGTCGGCTGGGCCTGGAGTTGCGCAAGAAGAGAGCTAACTTGAACAGATGGACTACTCTGTGGGTACATTGGATGTTGGGCAGGGTTCTGATACGCTGGATGGACTTGCGGAGCGGGCGCCCCGCCTTGTTGTTGAATAAGAGCGACAATGCTACGCATGGTGTCTGGATCGAGGTTTTGCAAGGTTTGCATCAAAGCAGGATCTGCTTGAGCCTGCTGAGGTGACATTCCATTGAACCCCGCTTGCAGGTTGTAGTTCATGGGCCCGCCGTAATTTGGACCTTGGGTTTCCTGGTACCCACCTCTATTTTGATAGAGACCGCCATTATAGCCTTGCTGAGAGTGTTGGCCCCCACCATAATGACCGCTGCCGAAATCCGGCGATTGGTTATACAGAGATGAATCGTACCCTGAGCCACGGTCCTGGTAAAACTTGCCTCTTCCCTGGCCTTGAAACCTAGAGTACAGGTGTTCATTAGATGGGGGCTGCTCCCAATCGTTCTGCACCCTTCCCTGGAACCCATTATTTCTCTGCCATCCACGACCTCGATCATGAGAGTTAAAATTAGCAAGTGGCCTTTCGGGGAAACCTCTTCTTCTAGGATCCGGATAACCGTTATTGATTTTGTCCAGCTTTTGATCTTTCCACCTGCTGGCCCGCTCCTCTCGCCTTGAACGACCAGGCCTAGATTGCTCGGCCAATTTTTGAGACCTGTTGCGCTTAGCAGTGCCTATTATTTCGCAGGCGCCTGATGGATCGACGTCGAGATACTCGTCGAATTTGACTCCACCGTCGCCAGTTTCCTCAAAAATTTGAAGATCGATCGTGGAATCTCTAACCACACAAGCGCCCAAGACCCCCAGATAAGCAGCCTCGCGGATTTCTTCGGCAGGGTCCTCGTCGTCAACCTTTTTTAGTGAGTGAGTGAAGCTACTGTTCTGCAAAGCTTGTTCAATTTCGCTCACAAATTTTTCTGTGGCCTTGTCTGTGACAATGATATCAACATCTTTGAAATCACTTTTAGGTCTTTTCGCCTCAGACTCCTGAAACCCATCCTCAGATGAACGTTCCCTCCCGCGGCCGTTAATTCCTGATGGCTCGTGTGTATTCTTGCGCTTGTGAGAAGCATCTAGTCTCAATAAACGGTTGTGAAGTGGCATGTCTGACTCATTCTTCATGCAAGCAGCACATGCCTCGGCAGTTCGGAATTGGGCGAAACCATAACCTGTCTTTAGGGAGATTTCTACCAATTCGCCATAGCGGCGAAATAATCTGAAGAGATCTTCCTTTTTGATTATATCTGTGGGAAGGTTCCCTACAAAAAGCCTCGAGTTTTGAGGAAGATTTTCATCAGAGGCCAAAAACTGTGATTCGGTGCGTAAAAAATGTTGAAACGCTTGTTGCTCTTCTTCGGTCATAGGCAAGGATATATCGGGCCGCTCACTAATTTCCAGCAAGTTGGCTGCGCTGGGTAAAGAGATCTGCTTTTCTTGAAGAAGTTGCTGGATAACTTCCATCTGCTGTTCCTTCGAGAGTTGTGCAAAATGCTCCAGTCTTACGATCTCGCTTTGCATGACGGCATCGTATGCCTCTTTGAGACTTGCTGCCTCAATTTGCGGCGCCATTTCAGGCTCAGATTGCGTTGTAGGTTTTGGTGGAAGTTTCGGAACCAGTTCCTGCGCCGGCAGTCCAGGCCTAAGACTCTTTTCGGGGTCATAGTCATCATCTTCGTCATCACAAGAGTCAGAGCCAGATCCGACAGTTGACCCTAAATCCGATAGATTCATATTGTTTGTTGCTCCTGGCATGGAATGAGTCTGTTCTCTATTGGTCTCAATTTCCAGCTTGGAATGGCCACTGGTTGGTTCCTGCTTATGCTCTGGGTCCGTCTTAATACCACCATTGCCTTCACAAGATATTTGTACCAAATTAGGATTTTGATCCTCGGAAAGACTTTCAGTATCGAAATTAGTCTCATTGTTTGTGGCAGACAAAGATACAGGCGCTTCCACTGGCCCCTGATCTGAATTAGCGACGACAGAATTAGTATTTGCTGGTGCAGGAATGGAAAAAGCCGCCTCCGGATCATAATCATCTTCGTCATCTTCGTCGTCTTTGTCGTTATCCGGTCTACCATCGGGCTCATTGCTTTCTATAAATGTAGACTCATTTCCACAAGCCGTATCGAGACCCGCTGCTTTGCTCCCAGAAACTTTAAGACTTGACTCGTGATCTGGGCTTGCTTCGCGCGATACTTCAGAAGCCAAATTTCCCGATTCCATTATTTTCTTTAATATTTATATCACTTAAAAGATAGTTCGCTCAGTAAATGATGGTATATACTATAACGAGAATCGTCCCAGCCTCTTGTGATATCACTCACCATCAGTCGCAGCCTTTTGTATGCACCACCAGAGGACTTGATGCCATTACATTCAATTTTCGGATGGCTCGCTGTAGAGCATCAAGACTAAAGAAATAGTCTTACATGAACGAGTCGCCTTGCTTTGATCTAATTAAGTTTCACCTCAAACGACAAGTGCTTTCAAAAGACCTTCGGTGTGGACTTTTAGAATAAGTCGCTAAATCAACTCCCTTGCTTACTTAAATCAAAGCGACTGGATCTCCAAAATCTAAGCTTTATCCACTTTCATACAAATTCTTTCTTTCGAAATTTCAAATTACGTTGCCGTGAATCATGTTTCAAAGATTCACCGGTATGCGGCGTAGAAAAGCGTCAGTCAGTCAATGTCTTAAATTAAATTGTGTGCGCACAGGCTGCATGCAACAGCTAAGACGTGGGGGCATCCAAACATAGCAGACAGTGAACACCATTACAAGGCAGCAATGATGACAAATCATGAGAATGCAAGAGTCTGATAGCCTTCAGTCTCCATTTTAAAACTTTGCTGCACTATAATTCCGAAAGGAAAAGCTCAAAAGCAGGTCCCCACCCGTAAAATAGCGCGGACAATTAAAATCTAAGACTGTGTGAGAAACCGGGACTGGAGGCAAGTTTGCCTTCAACATTCGTTGATAATTAAACCAAATCAATAAAGTCTGCAGGAAACAGATGCGTGACGGAAATGAAAATTGCAAATCAATAAACTGAAATCCTTAAGGAGCGGGGCGCGTTTGATTCAATTCTTTGCATTCAACGGGGCCCTCGCCCCAAATCTATCATGTCTACAAACGACATCGCGGAGAGAATGAGTAAAGAATTGATATAAGGCTGCGAGTTGCTGTAGAGTAGATCTGAAATAAGTATCACCAGCCGTACCGACAACACCCAAAATGTTTTGAAATGGCCTTTTGAAAGTGTTTGTTTAATGGTGTTCTCATGCACACTTCCCCCCACGCGGGGCACGCACCCCCGCTTTTATGCACTGGCTTAACGTCCTCCACGCAAGAAAACCCGAGATAGCTTGGGCTCGTAATCCAAGCAAGTTTCTTTAAGAGCCACGACTGCTTATAAATAGTACCCAGATCCCTCACACACATTACGCCAAACTCATCTAAAGGTGAGATATCCATACTTGTTTCACAAAAGTAAGAGACATTATACAAAATGACATTGAACGTTGGAATTGTTGGTACGGGGATCTTTGCATCAGACGCACATTTGCCTGTGATTCAGGCCCTCGACAACCTCAAGCCTGCTGCGGCATACAATAGAACGAAAAGTAAGGCCAATGCATTCGCGGAAAAAGCCGGTATTGCCAGCAAAAGCGTTTATGCGGACGTGGAGGAGCTCCTTTCGGACCCTGCCATTGATTTCGTTGATGCATTATTACCCGTGCAGAGCAATGTGGATATCATCCGCAGTGCGATTAAACACAATAAACCGATTGTGGTGGAGAAGCCAATCGCTGCTAACATGAAACAAGCTCGTGAGATTGTGGAACTTGCTGCTTCGACGTCGTTGCCTATTGGTATTTTGGAGCAGTGGGCATTCTTCAACAGCATTGGCGAGTTAAAAAAAGTGTTGCCGCAAATCGGAAACATCATCTCCTTCACGTATAAGGCAACGGGCGCATGGAATGCCGACAACAAGTACTTGACCACGGCTTGGAGACAAAATCCAGAGCATATCGGAGGCTTTTTAAGTGACGGCGGTGTACATCAATTGGCTCTTCTCACGGAAGTCTTGGGCCCCGTTGAGTACGTGAGTGGTCACACTAGACAAGTGAGGAAGGAAAGCGGCACAGACGATATCTTATTCTCGTCTTTCAAGTTGACCTCAGGCGTAATTGGTACATTCACTTATGGTTCTGCATTTGGTGCCACCGATAAGTCTACCAGCTTGATCATCTATGGAGACAACGGTTCCATCGTCTATGACTTTTCTCCATCATTGCCTAAGCCCACTATCACCTACCAAACTGGGGCAAATTCCAAGGAAGCCTCCGAAAAGAATGTCATCGAAATTAACGAAGTGAATGCCATTCAAGAGGAGTTCAAAAACTTTGCTACCGCTGTCGAGGCCAAAGACAAGTCCCTCGTGGCCGTTCCTCCAGCGAAGGCCTTCCATCATTTGGCCATTATTGCGGCAGCACTTGAGTCTTCCAAAAACAACGGCTCGAGCGTCAAAGTCGAGCTTGTTTGAGTCAAGTAAAAGAGAACTGACGATTTTCAAAATAATAGATTCTATAGACTAATAAATCAGACTCACACATGAGTTGCACCTTTGTGTACTTTTCACTAAAGCTCGTCGTGCTTCCACGAGGCCTCATGCAGAATCTCTTCTTGTTGTCCAAGAGAAAAACGCTCCGCCGTATTGACACCAATTTGCGAGATCTTTAGTTCTTCCACCTTTTCTTGAACCGAAGCTTCGCCCCTTGTAGTGGTATCTGTGGTATGGTCTATGCGTCGATTGTCTTTTGGACCTCCATAATGAGCACTCATATGTGCATGATGTTGGTCCGCCGTTCTTGTTTGTTTGTCATTCTCAATATTAGCCACGAGCTCTACAAGTTCAGGCTCATGACCGTTATGTTTTATAGTCTCCGCAATATCTTCGTGATCAACTACCTGGTCTAGTTCTGGTTGCATGATCCTATGATCTGTTACAAAATAAGCATCTCCGCGTGGCTTCGTATCTACCACAGTCTCATATATGGCATCGTCAAAGACATCTTGAGTCTCATGCTCGTTGATCATATTGTGCTTGAAGTCACCAGAAGATTCGGATTCAGATTGTGGAACTTTTACTTCCTCGTATGTTTGCGCACGACCTTCATTGATGAAATTGTCAGCAGGCTGTTCGACAGATTCCGATATAGCATACTCACTAATCTCCTCCACGAGATTTGAGGGTGCTACTTCAAAATTGTTATGACTGGTATCCTCTGACGGTTCTAAACTCTCATCATTTCGAATATTTGAGGATTCTGACTCGGAAATCAGGCCCTCCCACGTCAAGATTGACAGCTCGGCATCAAATTCTTGCACGAAGGTCTCGGAGTAGTCGTCCAGGTTCTCTGAGGAATCTCTAGGGACTCTCCTCTCATTGGTATATGTAGTGGTAACTTCAGTTTTACTGGTAATGGGCTCTGACAAATATGCCATGGGTGAGTCTGAATCCATCCATGATTCTGGAGACGACATGCTAGTTTCAGCATCAAGAGAGGTTATACTGTTCTCGATAGCATGTGAAAGGATATGGCCGGGCAGTTCATTAGGAACTGTGCCTCGTTTAGTCATCGAGGTCGCCCAATTAACCACGCCAAACATTTTAAGTAAAGTCCAGAGAAGGATTCGTACGGGCATTTTCAATACTCTTCGCCAAAGAACCCATGCCGAACAGAGAATTAAGAACCCGATTGCGGCATATATGCGTCGTTTATCACGCTTGTCTTGTTTTTCGATGAACTTGACAATCTGCCTTGATTTCAGAAGAACGGCTTCCATATCGATCAACTTCTCATTGAGTTGCGTCAAGTCTTTCGACTGTTGGTCAAGAGTATCGATATTCAACTCCGTCTGCATCAATGACATCGTCATGAGTTGTTTTGATTGCTGTAAGCTTGACGTGATGTTTTTATTCTGCGTCAAGATCTGGTCTCCGAGTGATTTCTGACCGTTTCCATTCGCTTTACCATCCAGGCCATCGCGCGTGGCAGATCTTCCAGCAAATAATGCCAGCCGAGCGTCTATGGGTGTATTGCGATCACTTTCTTCGCTATCTGCTGGCACACAACAATACTCTCGGAGTCTTTGTTGGTGAACAAGTGCGTTTTCTTCGCGGTATGCGGCCAATTGGCTTTCTTTAAGTTTGCGACGCAAAAATTTCACTTTACTCTGGTAGAGATAAAGTGTCTCGTATAAGAAGTTTTCAGAAGCCACGTTCAGGGGGAACTGCAGTACTTTTAGTTCGATAACACGCACCAAGTCGGGTACCTTCTGGATTAATGCCGTTGCGGTCTTCACGATGGCATCACGTGAAAGTTCTGTTTGCTGGTCAACTGAGTCACTATCATTCTTGTATTGTGTAGAGATTTTTTTAACTTGTGCAAGCACCTGTGCTTGCAATGCGTCGATTTGCCCAAGCAAGCCATGTACCTCATCTAGCTCCACGTTGGCAGAATGGTCACTCATTGTACTCAATTGCGATAACTTTTGTAGTTTTTGAGTCGAGAGAGCTTAGTTTCAAATACCCTGTATGGTCCCTCCTGAGATATTGGGTGTATAAGAGTTCAGATGTTATGATAATTAAATGTTTCGCTCGACCGTCTCACTAACCGTATCTTCAATACATGCATCTTTAGCTCAGGCCCAATCCACCGCGACGCCGCATCCACCGGTCCAGGCCTTCGGCGGAGAGAAGAGACAAGGGCACTCATCAAAAAACGCGAAGGATTGTGACAACGTTAAGTTTTCATTACAGACTTTATGTTACAGGATTAAATACAATATTTGATTCTATCTTTTGTTTTTAGAAAAGCTACGATTATATGGCTCCAAGATTTGTTATCATTCTTTTGACATCGGCCTAATTTACCATTGTACCGATAGCATCTGAGGAGTGAAGCCCCAAATAAAAAGCTGATGATGTGGGATTTTTGTGGCCAAGTCACAAGTGTTAAAAATTATTAACTATATAAAGTAAGTGCATTTCCCATGTCGAACGATTCTGAGTCGTAGTGTATAATTAAGATGCGCAGACATCGATCGCTATTCGCCGTATCCATGGTTGAGCTTGCTGCGAAACATCGCAGGCCATGTTTTCGATGACTGGCACGGCGCTGGCGAGTGTCTTTACTTGACCCACTTCACTTAATTCTCTATATTTCCGTCGCATCTGGCATAACATAAGCGAAATATCCTTAACATTTTCTAGGAAACGGAAATCTTTCTTTGGGTTATATTTTGAGTCATTCCAACCTAAATTTGCTCTTGTTTGTTAGCATTGTCTCCTCAATTTTGGCCGCGAAATGATCAACCGCCTTCTTTCGGAGAAGAAGCCCGCATAAAATCTCCATATTAAGCAAAATCATATTTCTGTCGCTTAATAAATCCCCATGGCTTTTCTTTCGGTTTTGCCAAAGCATCCAGATCTCACCTTGTTGCGTTGATGGTTGAAAATGAAGTTTGAAAGATCCCAAACGGATATGTTAGTTTAAAATTATTCCAATACTGCTTCTTCTTGCAAATCTCTTATTTGCTAACTTCGCTACGTAACCCATCTTTTTTGTCTCATAAATGTCGATCATTTCACGTCTGCATTGCCATCAGAATTCAGAAATGAAAAGTCAGCAATAACATGACTTACCATTTTATGCAACATATTCTTCATACAGAAAAATTCCGCCAAAATGGTCAACATGTATTGTCATGTTCCGTCCACATCAAGTTGGACGGGGTAAAACAATAAATCCTGCGTCTGCTCATCAAAATGGATGCCATTGTCTAATCTCATTAAGCCAGATATTTTCCTTTCGTATCTGGAAATATTTTGAAAGAGCTCGTGACTTGCTTAATGGGCAATTGTTGCTTTACTTCATCAATGGCCTCCTAAAGAAAGATCTACGTTTTTCTGTAGTTGTGCTTTATTCGTTGCGCGTCTCCCTCACACTTTCTTCCGTGGCAATTTCCAGTTATGCTCCAATTCAAGTGCGAAAGCTGTTGGAAATCTGGGATTGAACGCTTAAGCTCTGCAAGCTTATTAACTTATTCACGAAGTTGGTTGTTTATTGGAATATCAGCTTGCTTTTTTGAGTTTCAATCAATTATGCGCTTAGCGAAAATAAGAACAATGCTTTTATTATAAAGCTGCTCTTATTGTTTTTTTTTTCCTTTTGAGCCATGCTGGATATTTGGCCGCATTGTATCATTCATGGGTGGGAGCCCGAGGTATCAAAATCAGAATTAGGCATTATATAAGTACATAATGAGCCTGCGCTGCTCATATAAAGTGATAACTTCACAAGTCACTCTCGATCTAAATCACCAATGCGCAACCTAGCACTCTTGGCTTTGGTGACACTTTGTGTCCCAACTTGCTGTAGCTCAAGTCTCGTGCGCAAAGCACAAATTTTTGCTCCTAAAGTTTATAATAAATTTGAAAAGCACCCTGACATCTTTGAGGACGTTTCTAGCTCGATCGCTCATTATCGTGAGAAGTTTTTGGACGGTGGGGTCAGTGATTTCTCCAGTCTGTCTGAGGATATCAAAGTGGAAAGACCTTATAAAGACTTTTCTGAACTGGAAGAATCAATTGAAGAATCAACTGAAGGAAACGCCCTTGCAGAAGAAATTGCGCGTGCGCCTGTTAATTTGATGGATGAGCAGATTCCTTCTGGGGAGAAACCGTTTCTTGATCTTCCACTTCGTCCCGGAAATAGGCAAGGGCAGCAGAACAACTTCGAGCAGGGATCCCCATTGTCGGATCAGCTCCCCAATGAAACACCTCTTATGGATACTGAACCTGAACAGCTGGGAATTCTAACAGATTCTGGTGTAAGGTTAATATTTCCCACTTCGGAGGATTCCCAGTCGTCAGAAACGAATGCATTTAATGAAACTGAGCATGAAAATACCGAAAGGCTGACTTTTGGAAGAATTACCGACACAACAAAGAACATCTTCAGAACTTTTAAGGATTGGCTTAGCGGAACGTTCTCGAGAAGCCCTCCAGATTCATTCAAGACTTTTGCAGCCTCGATTCCAGACAACTACAACATTGAGTATCTTCCTGGAAATGAATACTACGATGTAGGATATTCTTATACTCCAAAACTCAGAACAAGGGACAGCCCAGCAAAATATTCCCCAACAGGGCAAGATAATTTCTTTATTTCACAAGTTTATAAAGAAGGCGAAATGGCCTTTGGTATTACAGAAGGCATCGACGACTGGCTTCCAGATCAGGGAGATTCTTCTGATTTTTCCCGGGAATTGTGCCATGAAATGAGCACGGTCTACAAGAAAGAAAAAATTAGGCCCGAGATGAATCCAGCCAGCTTGATGAAAGAAGCACTTGAACAAGTGAAGATGAGTGACAGGGTCTATGAGGGTAGTGCCACAGCTTTGGTTGGTGTTATCACCCCTCGCAAAACAGTCCAGGTGTCTAACCTCGGAAGGTCGCAAGCTATGTTGTTCAGGGATGGAACATTAAAATACGAGACTTCCAGGACCCTTAACAAATATGGGGAGCCTCGAAGACTAACAAAGGCATTCAGAATTAAGAGTAGCAAAAAATACTTTTTGGCTGATTCTCCAGAGGACGGAGTTTCGGTTGAGTGGGAGCTCCACACCGGAGACTATTTGGTGTTTATATCTGATGGCATCGCCGAAAATTTGGAACTCGATGAAATTGAGAGGTTGTTGAAAGAGGGCTCGTCCATAAAATCGCATGTTTCTGCCATAACCTCGACAATTTTCGGCAAGGCTTTGTTTAGAAGAATGTACGCTCCGGAGCAAGCGGAGGGTCTGAGTGCAAGCTACGGTGGGTATGCGGATGACATGACGATAATAATGGTCGAGATTAAAAAGTAACGCGTTTCTTCTATATAACTCTTTTTGAGAGTCGATACAGATTATGCAAAATGTATACTTATAGGCAACATTCCTCATATAATTCAGAAAAACATTGTCGAAGAGCCTGATGCTAGGAGTAAATCATTTCAATTTGCTGAACAGTAATCAAGGAAGTATGAGCTGTTAATACAAGCAGCCATCTCCACCTATCAAAAATAACATAAGGCAAAAGGCCTTCAGCGAAAATCTGTTCAAAAAATAAAATTTATTGTTACGCCTCGATTGCAGCTTCAGCGCTCGCTGTGGTCTTTTAGCACTCAATAGGCACTGCGTCCGGGGCCAGTCTACGCGTAAAGCAATTACCTAGATATTTAAACCTCAGCTCAATAATTCATCTAAGACGGTTGGGAGTAAGCAAAGGAAGATAGGAGAAGAGTTGGACAAATACAAGTTGAATAAATGAGACAGTGACCTTTACCGATCGGTATGAAAAAAGAAGTTTGCTAACCATTTCGCTTACACATTTTTCGTACTTTCGCACGACCAAATGCTGGGGTATGCATGCTCTGCTCAATGGGCGATCTCAACTTGCTAATGTGTGAATTCCAATTGCAAATTATTGAAGATTTCTCATAGTAAATAGAAGTATGATACAAGCTTCCGGAGTACAGAAGCTGAAGATGGAAACTTTGTCAGATACTGATCGGGATTATGTTCGCAGGCCGTTGTTGACGATGCCCAACTCACGGCCAGGCCATGGACCCAAGGTATCTATTATGACATATAACGTGTTAGCACAAGCACTTGTCAATCGAAAAAGATACCCAACGAGTGGCACAGCCCTTCGGTGGGCAAACCGTTCAAAGGTAATGTTTGAAGAGATCGGAGACTATAGCTCAGATATTATATGTTTACAGGAAGTAGATGTGTCGACGTGGGAAACTGAGTGGAAACCGAAACTACAGCATTTAGGCTACCAAGCAATATTTCACTCATCACGACAGAAAAAGCACGGAGTCGCTATAGCTTACAAGACAAAGAAGTTCGCATGTATGCTGCATATGTTGGTGGACTATGATTCGGAGATGACGAAGGGCATGGACAGATCCAAAATCACCGACAATATTGGACTCTTGGTGTATTTATCATTCAAACCAGAATTTGTCACTGGCTGTTCTCCAACTTCGAAAAAAGGCTTGATAGTTGGTACGACTCATTTGTATTGGCATGCATTTGCTTCGTTTGAGCGGACAAGACAAAGTTACATTCTCATCGAACTGTGCAAGCAGTTTGCGTCAAACACGCGAACCCTTTTTGGCGCCGATTTATCCTTCTACACCTTTATCGCAGGAGATTTCAACTCTCAGCCATTTGACGCCGCGTATGTATCTGTTACAGAAAAGCCGGTCGAATACCATGGGATAACAAAAAACGGACTAGGAAGATCCATTATACATAAATGGTATGACAATCCAAATCCGGACAATGAAAATCCGGACCCTCAGCACTTCGATTTCACCCCTGAAACCTTACATCAGATTTCAAAAATCCAGGACCTTCACAACAGTATCGATTTGCGAGCCATTTCTTTATATTCTGTAGGATACAAGGAAGTCCATCCTGAGAATTCTGGCCTTGACAACAGCAAAAATGAGCCGTTATTTTCAAACTGGACAGACACTTGGAAGGGACTCATTGACTACATTTTTGTGGTCTGTGAATGGAAAAATACCAACAATCAACATGTTGATAATCTAGAAGAATTCGCCAAAGCATCAAATATGAGGCTTTTGAGTTTGCTCAAGATGCCCGCTCAGGACGACATGCTGCTTGGCTTGCCACAACCTGGAATGTTCCCTTCTGACCATATTTGTATGATGGCGGTGTTGGAGCTTTTATAAAATCAAATCGAATAGAGTGTCAACCATATCCAACCAGAGATTATTCTCATGTCTTAAATAAGGTTTTGCTTCCTATCACGTTTTCAACATTGTCTGGATAAGATCTTCTAAAGGACCGTAATCTTTTCGATTGATCAAATCGAACTCATCACTGAATAGCACATAATGCTTCAAACTTGTATTGAGATGACTCTGTAATCCTAGTTCTGAGATTTCATGAAAGTGATGGCAGTAAATGTGTGCATATATTCTCAAGAGACGCTTGAAAATGGTCTTAATCAAGCTTGGAAACTGTTGAGGAAAAGGCGCGCCAATCTTTGTCGGGAAGATGTTGTCGTTATCAAAGAAGTTCTGTATCCAGTTCATAAGATTTTCGACGTACTCACAAGCGGGCAAAGAGATGGGTTTCTTCAACGTGATTCCACCTCCTGCCGATGATGCAGTCTCTTGCCAAAGATACTCATACTCTTCAGTTGCAATCATTCGAGGGCATGTCTGAGGTGAGCAAAATTCTGTGATTGTTCCATACAACATATTGATCTGGTTGTAAAAGTCAACAACATGCACAGCCAACCACTCGTTGGCATCTTCGTCCTTCGGAAGTTTAACTGCATTAATAAGGGCGTTATCCGATCCTAATGTTTGTTCAGCGTAACTTCTAATATCTCTGTGTGATGTCACATTCTGAACAGTGTTTGATGTGGAGCTGGTAGCTTGAAATGCACTGCCTTGGTCATTAAAGGTTGAGTCGTGGGGAAATAGTTGGCCTCTTGGTAAGGGCGGGAAGGCCGTGGTATTTGTTTGCTGAGGGCTAGATATAGTAGAGCCTGGTTTCAACTTGAAACCTCTCGTTGTACGCAAAGAGTGTGTGTTAAAATTTTGGAAGAACGACATGTTGTATGTTGTGTAAGTCTCTAGAGAACAGATCTATGTCTCAAGGAATACCTGATGCATTTGTTTCGCATTCCATGCATGTTTACAAAAATTCCTGTTTTGGATTAAATGAGAATCGCGAAAACTCTGTCCAAAAGAATAGAGCAAGGCGCAATTGAGCGCGCCTTGTTAATCTGCAACACTACAATTTGCGGGCCGAGGACAGAAGCTTTTCGCATAAAGGGCGCAAATCAACACCCTTCAGTTTTATTCCTTTGCGACTATCGGATGACCCATCTCGGCTAATATTCTTGCGGCACAGTGACGCTTGCCAGCGATGAGTATCACATTCTTTCATGACATTCAACGCATTGAATTCATACAAAATTACCAGCTGTAGCTTGCGAAGAACTGTTGCCAAAATTGCGTTATGGTCTGGAACATTAACGTTGTCAAGGGGCGTCGCAAGCAATGTGCTGTTTCGAATAAGATTTTTGTAATTGATCTTCACGAGTTGCTTACCATAATAAGAGAATATGAATGGGAATCTGAATTCGAGATTTAGAATCAAAGATGCAAGCAGGTATTGGAACGTGTCAAAAAGGTCCTCAAAGTAGATCGCACGGTATGGGCTCCAATACAGGTACGTAATCACAAGCAGCTGCAAAAAACACACATTTTGTGCGTGCGCCAAGTCCGACAATATCGGGTGAAACAAGTCACACCGTAGAGTGAGCTGCAAATTGCCATCCTGAATTTCAGGCATCGTAGTTGTACCCGTATCAACTAAGGAGAACATGAGACATTTCCATAATGGCGCATTTTCAAGCTGGCGCTGTAACAAATTGAGCGTGCTGCCGTCCCTGAGATGATCATTATTCACAAAGATGCCCACTGAGACCTAGTAGTTAGATTTGTTATGAGGAAAAGTGAGAGTAAAATAATGAAAGACTCACTAAGATCACCGAAACAAAGTGGAGCAAAACTTCAAATATAATGACGTTTTTACATACTGTTAGTGACGATGCCGCAACATAAATGGTGCTTTCGTCTTGCCGCCGAGGATCAGAATTCGTTGAATACGAGATACCAAATGTGCCCGAATCGCAGTTAAAGTATAATTCTTGGGACATTTTTGGTGACAAGATTTCACAAACACAGTTCAAACAGTTACAAACCTGTGCATCGGGGTAACGGAAAAATTCATTCGAACTCCGCCAAAACACCCCAGGCAATATCTGAAATCAGATTTCGCGCATGACATCAGAAATTTAATTATTTTGCGAGACTTCAAGCAACATGCGCGGCTTATAAAGACATCTCATCGCTAAACCTCTCATGTTCATAACAATTCATCTAATATCTCATATAGTGGCTAGCGGATGCATGCTAAATTAAATTATACAAATATTGGGCCTCGGATTACGGTATCGAAGCCGTTAGTTTCCCACATTTCTGCGGATTACCTCATGAGCCTTTCCCCTCGCCAAAGGTTAGCCTGCGTGTATAAGCGAATGTTTAAACTACGCTACATGGTGGGTGATAGCCTAGCCCAGCAAAACGAATTTCAGAATTTGTTGAGGCGTAAGTTTTCTCGACAGGACTTCAATGTTCGTCGTAATATAATACTCGATTTGGATGAGCAATTGCTGGAAGAGTCTCTCGCGAAACGACTCGCCAATACCTACGCGTTCGTGTTCAATGCCACGTGCGATCCCGAAGGACCTATTGCCAAAGTAGAGTTCTATGACGACTTGAAAGAAGCGTTGCACGTCAGATGTGAGACAAGTATTTTACGCACGATACTCATGATGGAAAGAGAAACCCCGCCTGACATCAAATATGATCGTAAGTTTGCTTGGGTAAATGATGTGCAAAAGTTTTACAGGGAGGCCGACAAAGATCTACTGAATAAGGAGTATAAAAAATTAGCAAACTTAGGGATCGCACATTACATTGGCTTTCTTCAGTACGAAAAATCGATTGCCTATCTCAATGAATCTTTAACCCTATGTCTATGAAAAGCTGCGTTGAAAAGCCTAGTTTGTCTGCATATAAACTCGCAACCAAGGCAAATCTTGGGGAAGCATCTGAGAAGTCCCCCCCCTCGACAAAGCAAGGCAACAAATACTCAAGAATGGTGTGGCTTCCCTTTGGAACAAAATATACCAAAAGTTCAGAGAGTCACTCTTCACAGGTCGAACAACGTTCTCATAGCCCCTTAGGTATTGTGCAAAATGGAGAGTCTGACATCGCACACACGTTGAACCAAATCTCAGCCGATGGAGAGGCAAGAATTAAAGAAATGTCTGCAGAGACTTTGAAGGCCACCAATGCAGCCGTGAGTGATTTTGTCTCAAAGAAAGAGGGGAACATGTTCATAATCGATGGTGAGAAATATTCAAGAGAGAGTATCATTTGCACAAATGATGGACAGGGAAAGACGTGTTTAAAATTGAAGTACAATCTGGTTGAATTGTTTAAGCAAATGCAGAAGCTTGAGTACTTTTGTTCCTTGCCTAACGACATAAATGCGACCTACTTTGAATGCAGAAAAATAACATAGAAGAATTCTGATCACTTGTGATGGGCGAGGTACCATCGCGCCATTGAGTGTTTGACAACCGGGTTTAAACCAGCAAAATGCTTACATGAATTTAAAACATTCGATAAATACTCAGAAATTAGAATGGTTCGTGAAAGCTCGAACCTCATTTGCAGGGGAAAAGAATCTGCCTCTTAACGAAAGATTACGATAAGAATTCTACTAGAAATTTCTTTAGCTAATGTGCATATGTAGCCTAAACAAAGACACCGAGAAGAACACCGAAAATTGTACCGAACAATCCTCTGAAAAAATTACCAGATGCTGCATCTGATGAAAGGAGAACACCAGGCGAGGGAGCTTCAGTGGTTCGGTGTACAAACTGATTACTTCCACCATTCGCATTGTTTGCACCAGATGTGGGAGACACAGTGCTTCCAGCGGTTGAAGACACACCTGTGCCATTTCCTGTTGAGGTTTTAATGGGTACGGGAGTCAGCAAAGTTGCGCTAGATCTAGTGATAGTGGTTGTAGTGGTAGTAGTAGACGAGGGTACCGATGGATTTGGGGCTGGTTTGGCTGGGGGCTGCTTGTTTTGTGGGACATCTCTTGGATTGGGAGAAGTTGAACTCTCATGGCCCGGATTTTCATGCTTAGGAGCCGAGTCACGAACAACGTTACCTCCCCCATTTTTTCCAGGAGAGCCAAACAAATACTCGTACTGCTCTGCGTTTGCGAGGTTAATATTGGCACAAGCAAAACGGTTCAGTTGTTGGTCATGGAACACAAGAGATTTTCCAACAATGTAAGATTCAGATGCAGGGCTTAATGATAAATATTTATCATGGTATTCTGTTTGGAAGCAAGTGGCATTGATCCAGCCATGTTTACCCGATAAATCCCCCACCATACAAAGGGAGTCGTCGCCCTTTTCAGGACACTTCACAAAACCGTCGAATGGGTTAAACGGCTTTCCGGCCTCATCGCAGCTCTTTTTATCAAAGACTTGGCCGTCATGAATGTGGTATACAAAAGGACCTCCCGAATTTGGCAACCCTGTCATGTCTACATGGACCTTGATTGAATCGCCCTTTGGACTGGTGAACCAGACATATCCTTTGGTAAATTTATTGGGGCCTGATTCCGGAAAATCCGCCACAGCCACAATATTCTTGGGGTTATCTTTGGAAAGAGGGGCTGGTTTCGCCAAAACTGACAGCAAAAAGTGAAGGGCGAAAGCCACAAAAGTGAAGATAAACATGGATAAATAATTTTGAAGATTGGAAGCAGTATCAGCAAAATCCGATGAAGCTTCAAAAAATCAAAGTTAATGTGTGAAGCTTAGCAGATGACAGCTTGTTCGGATTAAAAGGTAAAATTAATAAGCTGTAGTCTTTTCACTTTAGGTGAATGAAAGAATAAATGAAGGGTGATGGGAAAATGCAAATATAGACAACTGCCACAAATGTGAGAAATGGGTGCAAAAAAAGCCAACCCACGCGACAGCGTTGAGACGATAATGCTGTTAATGTACTCAAAGTACTTTGTATATTCTTGAACTGTACATGATAAATTAATTTAGCTGGTTCTGGGAAAAAGAAACTTAACACGGTCCATAGGCGATCACAAAATTTTCTGAATCTTTTTGCATGTTAGCTTAAACTTTTATGGAGCCACCTACATGCTTTACAATAACTCGAAGTTTCACATGGCTAGTTTCCCTCGCTATCATTTCAATGACGAGTTTTCTTAGCTATAAAAGGTTCAAACTTCTCACAAAACGTAAATAGTATCCTCCTATACCTGGTAACTCCAGCGATTTAGTCCATCTCGGTAGGCAAAGCAGGTAGCAAAGTAAGACGTTCCAATTTTGAAAATATTGTTCAGTTTCTATTTTGGCATGACGCTTACTTACAATGGCATTGCTTACAAAGACTTACATGTGGCCTACTCTTGGCTTTGTATATACAGAAAATTTTATTTAACAACAGTTTCACATCATTTCAAGCTGACCCGTTTTTCGGGACTCTTGCATCGGTGTGTATTTCGAATTTTTCCTCGTTCTCTCTCACGACCTCAAATGAAAAATTTTTCTTTTGGGCCCTGAAAAATCAGAACAAGCATAAGACGACAAGCAAAATCCGAAAATGCCTCAATTATATCGTCTTACAACTTTTGATAACGTTTTCTCTTCGCAATCTGCTTCAATTGTGACGCAGGGCTCGAAAAAGTCAGTTCTGCTCAATTTTAGTAAACGTGGAGACCACTTGGAAGCCCGCATGAATTTGCGAGTAAAAAAAATACATGAGTGAGTGAGTAATAGATTTACTTATGAATTAAAACATAGATACATCTGCGGAATATTGTATAGATCGTAAAATGCTTGTTCGTAAATCATCGTATGCTAAGTTAAAAAGAGAACCCTATGTAAATTTTAAACCATGAATGATTCTCCACACCCACACGTGCCCTTCGAGTTTGGGTTTCTGAAGATGAATCTGGAGGATAACTTATCGTCAACCCAATCCATTTCAGACCCAACAATCGAGAAAAGCGCCTTCGAATCAATAACAACTTTGACGCCATCCTGCTCGACAATTTCATCAAACTTGCCCGGCTCAGAAACGTACTCGAGGTGGTATGTCAACCCGGAACAACCTCTGTTCTTCACGCCAATACGGATAAGCTGTGGTTCTGGCTGATTTAGTAATCCACGAAGATTCTCTAAGGCATTATGAGTCAACGTGATAAGTGCTTTGCGCGGCCTCAACTGTCTCCTTGGTTTTTTTGCTTTGACCGACACACTGTCTTCCATAGTCGTCGATGATTTGACGTGTTCTGACGCTGCAGGCTCAATTGTGACTTTCGGGAGTTCGTTTTCTTTTGATGACAGGTCTTCAATGCTGATGCTTGTGTTTATGCTGGTGGAGTTTTGAGTGGCAGAGGCGTCTGGGAGGACAGAGGCTGAACCAGACAGACTAGCCTCAGAGCTACCTAACCTCGCACTTTTAAACCTGGAGGCTCGAGATCTTCTGACAGGTGCCAATAGTGTGATTTCGTTTTGAACAGGTAAGTGAGTTTCAGTTATGTTCTCGCTGACGTTCGAATTTGTGGGTGGCGCATCCAATGAGTGCTTCGCCCAGCGCGACGCAGGCTTGTTCGACAATTGCCTTGGCCTCTGTGGCTGTGATTGTGATTGTGAAGGTTCAACGGGCACAGAACCGAGCGAGTGTTTAGCCCATGAGCGCCCGGAAACTTCAGGATGTGGAAGATCAGCGGGAATCTGGTGATTAAGTCTGCCGAAATCAGCCGCCGGCGACCGTTTATTCGACAAGGGAACCGTGCGCATAAACCGCTTCTTCCCTTCATGAGAGGCGTACCTCACAAATGTATTTGTGCTTAGAAGACGGCTCTTCAACATTGGGACAGTTTCTGATTATTTATATCAAGTAGTCTATACTAATACGGAAGAAAAAGTTGCGATGCACGGAGTTGATGTGCTCTCGTAACTGTAGATCGCTTTTTCCCATTTACTAACCGAGAGCTGCTTCAATGGCGCGGGTCACACCCACAAGTACAGGAGCAAAAAATACCAGCCATAAGCGGTTTTCGTCACGCGCTCATTGGCCGTGTTCTGTATCCGAGCGCGGACACCGGAGTTCAAGTGCCATGCTTCTTGTGGGGAATACCAACCGAGCAATACTATTCGCATCAAGCTCTAGACGAGAATATCAGTGTTGTAGATGGCTGGATAGGTCACATAAGCTAAAACTTTTGCTTGTATTACAAGAGAAGGCGATGAGTCTTCCCCAGAGAAAACGTATCATCCATTTTCTGGAGTAAATGTAGTCTTAAAACTGTTGCCGTGGGCATATGGATTAGTATCAAGGACCCAACAATTAATTGCCACCTTTCTCTGAAAAATTATATCTTGGTGGTTCTTCGAGGTGCGCATAGACATGAACTAAATTAGAATGCTTTCATTTACTTCAGAGTCTCATATGCAAATCTATCCGTTGTCCATACATTGCCGTCCTTTCGTACGAGATGTGCCTGGTTCGCTCTCCTGGAATGATGATCGATTGTCGTGCAAGCAGTTCCAAGTAATATCTTGTTTGAAAACCTTACAAAATATAAAAGAGAAATACCGTAATAAGAACTTCAACATATGGATTTAATACACAACATCATCGTTCAAGATGTTATACTGGGCTCATCATTCGTTGTTTCATCACAAGGGCCTGGTCTCTCTTTTCAACCACTTGAACTCGATCGAATTTGAGTCCAAGCTGGGGCTCATTTCCTGCCAAATCGTTTGATGATACTTGTTGATCCATTCTTTCTCCTCGCCGCTCAACATTTCCACGTTTATCAACTTCCGGCAGTATGGAACACGTGTCACGGTCTCAAACTCGAGAAATTTCTTACCACTATAAAGCAAGCCGCCATCCTTGACGTACATGACGTTCTCGATACGGATTCCATATTCACCTTCTTCGTAGTAGCCAGGCTCATTAGAGATCAAATGGCCGGGCTTCAATGCATTTCTAGCAGCCGTGGGCCTAGGTCCGATGCCGATGGGACCTTCATGAACATTCAAGAACGACCCAACACCATGCGCAGTCCCATGGCCATAGTCCAATCCGTGATCCCACAAGTATTGTCTCGCGACAGAATCAAGCAAGCTGCCCGTGGTATTTTCGGGGAACTTCAACTTCCCGAGGGAAACATGTCCCTTCAAAACCAACGTGTAGTGCTTTTTTTCGGTCGAAGTAGGTTCACCGAAATGCAAGGTTCTTGTTGTGTCCGTGGTACCATCGAAAAACTGAGAGCCCGAGTCATTTAGATAGAGCTTGGAAGGATCGATTGTCTTGCAGTAGCCTTTCATAGGTTTGTAATGTATGATGGCTCCATTGGCGCCCGTTGCGCTGATTGTATCAAAGGATAATCCTACAAAATTTTGTTCTTGTTGTCTGAAACGAGTCAACTGCTCGTCTGCTTCAACTTCGTCTATCAATTCCAGCTTCTTGGTTATTTGGTCTTCCAACCAAGCGAAGAATTTGACAAGGGCACGTCCATCCTTCAAATGAGCACTATGAGCACCCTTCAACTCCGTCTCGTTCTTCACCGCTTTCAAATCTTCAATTGGGGAAGGCGACACCAGCTGGTACTTAGAGGTCAACAGACGAACAATCTCCCATGATGCAGAACTAGTATCGAGCAAAAAAGATTTCTTCTTAGTACTGAAATCCCTGTCTAGAGAAGCCAATTCAGTCCAGAAAGAGCTGTATGGTTTTACAGATACTTTGCAAGCCTGCAAGTGCTTCGTGACATTACTGTCAAACTTGGAGTTATCAGCAAAGAGGGTGACCTCGCCTTTTTCAGTGAAGAGCAAGTAAGAGTAGAAGACAGGGTTGTATTGAATGTCGGACCCTCGCAAGTTCAACAACCAAGCGATTTCATCCAATGCGCTCACAATGAGACCGTGTGTTTTTTGTTTTTCAATTACTTGTGCGACCCTCTGGATTTTGGACGCTGCGTCCTCTCCTGCAAATTTAACGTCTAATGTCTTGATGATGCTATCCGACGCTGGCGGCACGTCCTCAAACTGTGGCCATATTTGGTCAATCAAATTATCTTTGACTGGCACGAGCTCGACCTTTGCGGCGGGCTTTTCCCTTAGTTCTTCCTGAATGACAGCCGCAAGTTTCTCGTATACGGCAAAGCTAATCAATTTCGGGTCAGTGCCAATGTTGACTTTATTACCGGAGTCTAAAGATAATTGGACTGCCTGCTGCACGGTCCACTTTTCCCAAGTGGGCTGGTCTTTAGCACCTTGTTTCAACAACGTCCAGTTGAAATCCAACTCGTCGTTGGCTTGACTAAAGTAGCGTCCGTCAGTGGACAAAGCCGCCAAACCTTCAGGAACCTCATTCAAGCTGCAGATATCTCTGGTCACGATACACGTACCGGCGCTTCCAGAAAACCCAGAAATGAAACTTCTTCTCTGATCAAGTGGCGAGACATACTCGCTCTGGTGCTGGTCCTCACTTGGAATAATGTATACAGCGATATCATTTGAGGCCATGGCGCCTCTCAATGCCTCTAACCGCTGTGAAGTGTTGGTCTCCTTGACATCTGGCAAACATAACGACGCTGCGTCGATAGTAAACACCGAAGCTTTGCGCGAACCACCGTTTGGGGAGACAGAGCCCGAAAGGTTTCTCTTGATATTGATACGCTTTGCGACAATCGAAGATCTCTTGTTTGTCCGGGATAATAATCCTGGAGAGCACGTGCAATTGTTGCAGTCAGCTCTAGACACTCTTCTGTTCGCAGCCCTCATGATCTGAAATATTCTATCGGCTATATTCTTCCAAGCCTTATATTTTTTCGCTGAACCCCCTGGAAGTTTTTATGGATTTGCGTGGTGTTTATTTTCGAAAAGAATGACCGATAATTGGCTCCTGGGGTTGGGTTGCGATAGCGAGAAAAAGTGACCCGATCATGGACCAGCAAGCACACGCATCCGTACACCGCGCAAATTAATTGGTGGCAAGAGGTTTCCTCAATGGTCGCGGTTCGAGCCGTACGCCACTGTGTGCAGAGAGAGGAAACAGATGGCGAGAGTATTACAACCACATTGTTGAGAGAACCCATTAATACATAGGGACAGAATGAGAGGAGAATTTTCCCGAAAAGAATAAGCAGAGTAACAAGGATCGCTTTTCCTGCTCCTCACTTTTCACTCCACGTTCGATCCGTCTAAACTCTATAGAGCCAATGTTAAAGAGCCGTACCTGTAAGCGAATTTCTGGAAAGGAAAGAGGTGGCGAGTCAAAGTCCAAGATTCGCACTGAAGCATGCAGCTTGCAGTCTTGCAATTTTGCAGTCGAGCCCTGAGTACCAACTCGAAGATCATCAATTGCCTAGCACACAATAGGAATTACTTCAAGCGATTCATGGTTTTGATGTCTCTCTTACCTCTTGATACCTACTTTTCATGACTTCAAATAAAAGCAAAAGTGTTCTTGAGCTTAGGGAATATTGATGTGGTTGAAGCACCCTGCAAGGCCTTTGGGGCAGCGTGACAGAAGCCAATTAAGAAACCCCGTGATGCTGAGCGTTAACTAAATTAAGGTTCATAATTGGATATATGCTATTATTGATAACAGAAGAAGCCACATTCCTTCTTTCTACTTTTGAAACTTTCAAAGGCATCATCAATGATTTCTGCCGTCGACAGTGATGCGCACATAATCTAAATCTGCCAGCAAATGCGTGCGATTCTAATCATGACAGCTAAGTGGGCCAGAAGATAGCCAGTCATTGAATTTCAAATAACCCATAGCTAACTTAGGCATTTTTTTGTATCTATGTAGTGTTAAGGGAAAACCTGCGGATTGAAAATGGTTAAAAAATATATTCCATTTGGCCTGTTAACACGGGAAGCCTGCTTAAAAAAGATCCGCGGTTTGGCAATATTACATGAAAATATATCATCAGGATGTGGAATTATACTCTTTTATCTTTAACCAAAACAAATCTACCTTTATCAACAAATATTACTTCAAATAACTCTTCAGCTTTTGCTGAAATACTACGGAGGTCGGCTGAAGAATTGTCGAATAGTGTGAGACATATCCATACTATGCTGATGAAAGCTTTACCCCAACACTCAGGAGAGACAAAATCCTCACACCAGATGACTATTTCAATGTGCATATCATCCCTACTTATTGATTGATATTTCTTAGAATTCATTGAATCTTCTTCAACTAAGACTGAAGCCAAAATTCTCAAAATCATAAATCCAAACTCAAATTGTTTGAGTTTAATTTGGTATCCCCAATTTTCCTCAAGACAGACAGGTCAGTGTGCGCGTGCCATAAACAGCGTCCCTCCACACAAGTGCACATTCTCCGTCATGGATAGAGCCGCGTCTACCGAAGTTCAGATCTCTTGCCAGGCTAGAAAACCGTAGCTTCTACGCAGAGCAATATGCTGGATCGATACCAGCAAGTGGTCGATGTATGTCTCAAATGAATTAAATAATTCATATTCGGAGTAACAAATGAGCAAAATGCTAACTATCTAGAGAGTCGAGCATCTATATTCCAGCAGTGATCCTGCCCAGGTGCATGAACACCAACGATTTCTTCAAGATGTACAGAGATCACCCCAAGGCTACGACTTGGCGTTATACTTGCTTGAGCAAATGTCACCTACATGCCAGTATTTTGGGGCATTGACCCTCACAGTAGTGCTACAGCAACCAGACTTTGATGCTTCTAAGTGTGAACGGCTCGTGTCAGATCTGCTTTCACACATCAGATCGTTGATATTGGACCTGGAAGATTCACTGAAAAATCTTTCGGTGATTCGAAAATTAATGTCTAACATTTCTTTGGCGTACATCAAGCACTACCAAACGCTCTCCAACCCGATCTTATCGTTTGCAAAAATTTTCATGCCTGATGGGACCAGGACTTTACAACCACTGGAATTCGCTGCTTTTGTCCTGCAACTCTCTGCGTCTCAACTTATGTCTATGCTCACATTTTTCTCGATTTTTATAGAAGATATCTCGAAAAATGGCGACTCCAACTTGGCGATGCATTCAGCCGTGCGTGATCATATATACCCTCTTTGTGTCATCGTCTACCAGTGCCTTACGTACCTAAAAGCACAGCACCACCTCCTGTGTGAATTAGACTCACAGGCTCTCAAGACCTTACATTCGTGGATGTCTTACTTACCAAATATCAACGGGGATGCGCGATATGATGATGTTGGAGATCTAGTCGCATTCCTTTCTTTACATTTTGTCGACCCCAGGCCTAATCAGACATCTGAGTCTCTCGATTCAATCACACAAACGCTTACCATCTTCAACGAGATTTTGGAGTTAAATGCGAATCTTCTCTTGCACGAGCAGAAACAGGCACTATATGCTACGGTTCTTGGTTCTTGGGGCACACAGTTTATCGATACAGTGGTCTTCGGCGACCACGATCAAGATTTTCAAGAAGACGTTACTGCATATATCGACTTGGTTTTGACGATTCTCCAACTTAACTCAATACGGCTCTCAAAGACGATTCTAGACGCCGGTACACAGGCAATTTTAGGCCTTGCGCTTCGATTGACAGCAGCTTGGGGTACCCCATTCATGGATGAGCAGATTTCTGAGCGCATGTTGCTTTTCTGGGAGGAGTTTGCCAGTGTCTACCAAGACTCTAGTGATATCTTCGAAACTCTTTTTGAGCGTCAGGATGACACGCAGTTTCAGGCCAGATTTGAGGCAGAAAAGGGCCGCATCTTCGATACAGTCGCCCGTACGTACTGGCGCAAACTCCACCTTCCCAAACCCGAAATATATGACCAGATCCGTGCAGAATTCAACGCATACCGGTCGAGCGTGGCAGAGTTTTTCTTAATTGTCTACTCATTGCTTAAATCCGAGTTCTATCGTCTGATGGCCGAGTCACTTATCCAAGCATCGGTCGATTTCAACACAAACCCAATTCAGTTGCTTGATGCCGAAGCGACGATGTATCTTTTATACAGAATCAACGATGACACAGTCTACTTTGAGTCGCAGGCAAATCTGCTTGCGCCATACGCCGCCGATATTTTCAATAGCGGGTTCCTTACACGGTTTGAGGCGCTCCAAATAGAAGATCCTACGCACGTTACTGTTCTTGCAACCCTTGTTCAGTTTTGCTCTTCCAATGTGTTCTATTTCAAAACACCAGCTGGAAGCAAGTATTTGGGTGACTTGTTCAACATTATTTTCCCCCTTCTTTTGAATAGTCCACATGCCACACTTGCACTTCTTGCATCCAAGACGGCAATGAGGATTTGCGAGGACTGCAGCGCATCTTTGATCAGCTTTCTTCCCGACTTGGAGACTGTTGTGGTCGGCATGTTAAAGAATCCAGAAATGGATAGTCTCATTCGCCTGCGTATGTTCAATGCATACAGTGTCATTGCACGAAGCCTTGATAGCGTCGACGAGCACTGCAAGGTACTTTATGGAATGGTGCTGGCGATTGCAAACTCCGCAAGCTCGGTGATCAGAAGCCTAGATGCGTCACTGTTCCTTCTGGAGGCCCAAGAAGAATATCTCAGCTCGCTTCTTTCGTGTCTCGTGAACATAGCAAAGGGCAGCTCGCTCTCGGATGACGCCATTGACGAGATGCTGGAACGTGACCAGGAAAAATATCTTGAGTTTTGGAAAAAAGATCCGTATGGTATCAGGCAGATTGTGCTTTCTGTTATTGAGGAGTTTTCCCTCACCAATGCTGTGCTTGCACAGCAAACAATCTTCGTTGAAAAGTGCACTTCAATTTTGAAAGCCGGGCTTGGTGAGAGGTTGGGCGGTGGTTTTGATGTGGGAACCGAAGCTATCCTACACTATGCAATGGCACTAATGGAGATCACCACCAATGTCAACGCCGTGCCGTTTATCTTTGGCTTAGTAGAATGTTTGGTTAGCGTCGAACACTCAAGCATCGACTCGGCCTTGATGCAGCAGCTTGTGCAAAACACATTCACGAATAAACTCGAGTTTTTAAAATCGGACCCAGATATGATCAAAAGCGCAATCGATCTATTTTCCAAAGTCTTGGAGTGTAAGCCTTCCCTCATTCTTTACACCGAGATATTTCAGTCCACGGTCGTCCAATTTGCTGTTGAAGGCTTGGCCGCAAATGAGCTGTTTGTTATAAAATCTATCCTGAGATTCTGGACAAGCATCCTTACATTGAGGCGTGGTAGAAGTGAAGACCATGATGAGTGTCAGCGAATGTTTATGAGCTTGAACCTCGTAGAAGTTGTTACGACTGGTTTGATTTTATCTTTCGTGAAGAGCCTGCGGTCAAACCTTGAATACTACTATACTATATTCCGAGGTTTAATTGGAAAATTTCCAATTCAGTTCAAATCGTGTCTCTCAAATGCGCTTCACAATGGTGCTTTCATCAATAGAGTGGACCCCAAGGAAGTTGACTTATTTATACATAAGTTGATGGTGACCCGCGGCCGCCGCACAGCAAACGAAGTGCTCAAGCTGTTTTGGCTCACGGCGAACGGTCTTGTGGAATACAATACCCAGAGAGTTTAAGTTAGAGAATCACGTATTACATAAGACAAACACTGCATTTCTTCATATTTAAGATCAAGATCGCGTTCCCCACTCAAACCAAAAGAACCCCTTCCAACTCTTTGACCAAGGCCTCACATTCTGCTACGTAGGAAATATCGGAAATCGAATTGACCTGGTAGCGTACTCTCGATGTCCCATTATAACTTTCTTGCTTAGCTCTGATTCTGAAAGTAAACTCCTTCATCGTCGCGGAGTTAACGAGCGAGATGAACTCTGCATTATCGCCGCTATCTTTCAACCTAAGAAGATCACTAGCGGATGTGCCCAATAATTTGTTTGCCTCGTCGTCAAACAACGTGACCCAAATCTGGGCAGTGTGGTCAACAATCGACACGCTCAAAATGTATCTATAGTGAGGCTCAGGGTAGGTCAAGTTACAACGCTCACATCTCCAGGAGCCGTCGCTTTCCTGAATTACCTTACGGTTGCAAGGCGAGGGACCTCTGCCAGTCGTGTTAACTTCGTTGTTACACGCAGGGTAACAGAAATTATCGGCCTTGATGAAGTTGATGGATGCTTTTACAGAGAAGTAATCTGGTTTTTCATTGCTGCCTAGATTCTCTTGTTCTGCTTGTGCAAGCGTCTTTCTGCGACTCAAAGGCTCAGACGAACCAAGCGATTCAACTTTCAAAGACTTGAAATTCTCGCTGACACCCTTGTTATCGTACCAACCTTTCAATTGGTACGCCTCGGGAATATCTGGGTTGCTCACGATACTGCCTGAGGGTGTCAACGACAAAGAACGGCCACTGAAATCCTGGACTTTCACACCCTTGAATGCAACCACCGAACCCGTTGGGATACTGAAGTCTACGGCAGAGGCGTTCCATAAACCGACGTCGATGGCAAAGTTGGAGTCATCGACAATAGTGACATTCCTCCTATCGAAGGGCTTACCCGTTGATTTTGCGGTGATCTGGAAGACATCGTTTACCACATTGACCACACCAATCACGTCGACAATCGAATCCTTCTCGAGGTTTTGCACTGCGTCTAACTTAGCAAAGTTGTAATGGATCTTTGGCACGTCTGATGTGTCGAAACATTCGGTGATTTCGGAATCCTTATCGAGCGACAACTCATAGGGGTGGCTGAGGTGGGAAAATTTTGGCTTTGCCTGCTGAATACGCGCCTTTGTCACGTAGTAGACCTTGCCCTCTTCTAACAAATGGTAAAACTTTTCGGCCATTTCGTTAAATGCAGTGGCACGGATCTCGTCGGACTCATCCAAGAAGTTCACGTTAAATAACTTACCCTCACCTTTCGCATTGGACCATGTGCGAATATCTCCTTTATAAGAAACGCGTCCTTTGATTGTCCAATTATTCTGGTAAGGGGAAAGTGACTCGATCGGGTTCACGGGTTTGTCCGTCGAAGGTTTTGGCCGATAAGCAGCAGCCGTGGAAGGCGCACTTTTTTGAGCAGATGCGGCCGATGCTGTTTGCGGGCCAGCGGAGGAAGAGTTATTGGCGCCAACTGGATCCATAGCCATATCCTCTGAAGGATTCTGGTCAAAGTACGGGTCGAGGCTCGAGACGTCGCTTGCAATTTTTTCTGCCTTCGGGACCTCGACAGTAAGACTTGAGATAATGAGGATACGTTTCATCGTCTTGGCGATCTTGTACTGATTCACGGAAATAATCAGGTACCGTTGGAATCCGTTGGCGTCCAAGTACGCGTTGCAGCTGGCATCAATGAGGCCCTGGATCGAGTGTTGCCCATCACTCAAAACGCACCGGTACCTTCTTTCGGCGGCATGCGCCTCGTTAATGACTTTTGAGTTGGTCACTTGAACACGGAGAGGCTTGCCGTCCCATTTGTAGCTTGTGCTGCGAGAAAGTGCTTCTTTCAACACGCCTGGGGTCACGCCATATGTTTCGGTCATATCGGTCGAATGTTGAGAGCTTTAGTGTGGTAATTGCTGATAAGTTGCAAGAATTTTTCTGCCGCAAATCTGAGAGACTTTTGGGGTGCTTGTGTGGGTTTTTGACGCTTGACTGGAAAAGAACGAGACGTGTCGGAGTGTTTGGCGCGACGAGGGTCGTTTGTTTCGTGGTCCTTGATGGCAACTGCAATACGCGCACGCGTCAGTGCAGGCAAGGCGAATAAAAGACAATTGTGTGAGACGAGAAATGATGAAACGCCCCAGAGTATGTTGAAAATAATACTGAGGTAGTGAGTGAAAAAAGCTATAGAATCAGCGAAGTATTTTTCAAGGAAAAAGAAAGAGTGAAAGGATCTCGAAAAAAAAACTCAATACGTTCAAATACCTATGTCCGCCATTGTTCAAAATTACAGAGAAATCTGTCCATGTCGTCAAATGGCTTCTAATAAACAAAGGCGAGGAATTCACACTATTTAAAGCGATATTAAATCAGCTTCTCATAGTTTGTACCTTAGAGATCCATGAGATAGTAGCTGAATCAATTGACCGCCCCGAGGCCATACGATTCGTGATCTTCATTCATATCTGATTCCATTTCATGTGAACTTCTTTATGACGTTTCCAGAATTGAACACGATCCAAACATCGTAGATCTCGAGTAAAGTTTTTTGATACTCTTCTTTTATTTTTCACGCCAAATGCCGACGATGCTAATCATTCCTCTATGAGAAGCGGTTTCATTAGATGAAAGGTTCTGCTCCGTGTGCAATACGTTACATCTCACACTAGTGCTGAGAGCTTCCGAACTCCCGTACAGATCTCGAAATTGATCTGCCAAAATTGTGCGTGATGATTGTTCCATGTCATTTATGCTTCAATGATATGTCCGCTCAGATTCGAGGACGTTTCTCGCCAACAACACTTTACAAACCTATCTTCTCCAGTTTGCTTAATAATCATAGACGAAAAGGCACCTGAGCATTTTCAATTTTTTTTCGAATTTCTCCCGTAAGTCTTTTTTTATTGAATTACCTTGCTCAAAACTCTCCTAGTTCTAGTCTTTCTTGAATCTATGCAAAGTTGACATGCCTTGCGATAGAATTAAAAGACTTCGGGTTGGCGGCAATTTCCTTTGATAAACCAACCCCAAATCAGTAGCCTACATATACGTTGATAATTTAGTATCTGTCTCATATTTCAATGTGAGTCAACTGAAGATAGCTCTGGCTAAATTTCTCTGGGTATATTTGAAGAATAAGCCAAGAAGGTTTTGAGGTCGTTTAACGAAAGCTTAGCTCTTTCGTAGAAAAGTTCCGACCTTTTGTTTCAAGGATCACGAGACATGATCTCAAGTGTAAGCTGCGCTTGATTTAAGTACCGATTGAAAGTATTCTTCATCGAGTAAGGCACGTTTTTGTATTTTGCAAAAGTTTGTCCGCAGGAGTTTGCAGCTTCCGCGAACTTTTTGACCTTGTCCGAGAATCCATCTATCAGACGATCTGGTGTACCGTGGAGATCACACAAAGCCAATAACCTTACGGTGAGATCAATTACCGCAGAGACTAAATGATGGCCTTCAGTGGTGTTAACTTGGTAGTACTTCAAAAGTTCGACTGATTGCACCATGAAGCCAAAAACATTCTGGATGCGCTTGAGCTGTACGTTCAAGCCGTTATCACATATGCCCACAACCCTGACCCTGTTAGCAATTTCTGAAAGCTGATTCTCTAGTAATTGTCCCAGGGCGTCAAGAGCCTTGTAATCGAATATGTTTTTGAGGATGAAAGTCTTGATTCGCTTATCAAACAGGACCACTAGCGACGTCACATTTTGGAGCTCTACTTTATAGGCATCTGTTTCGCATTTGATGAGAATTGTTCCTTCTCCATGCACATCTTGATGAATTTCTCTGCCCCTTTCGTGGGCGGCATTCAAGCTCATGTCAAACTGATTTTTCTGGTTCTTAACGTGCAATACCTCTATGATCTTTTTGAGCCGGTCGTCAAGGCCAAGCAATTTTTGTATCAGCTTGTGTACCTGATCGTGAAGGCCTGGAAACTCCAATATCTTTCTCACCTTTTGATCTTGGCCAAGTAAATTTTGGACCATTATTGTCACGTTTTTCACTTCTTGGGTAGGCTCGACATCAATATCTGTACCCGAATCTTCGACGGCTTTTGCGATTAACTCTAGACCATTATTGTCATCGGTAAGCCGAATAATTTTAAACACTTTTTTAAGTGAGTGCTTATCAAGAAATCCCTCAATCATGTCTCTGACTTCAAAATCTCTAACCATCAACAATGCTTTTACTTTTTCACTTCCCCAATTCGTTGGTAGATTATCAATCATCTCCTTCAATTCATCGTAAAAAACAACGATAGTATCCTTGAACTCCTCATTGGCGTTTTCTTGAAGCATCAAATTCTCGATTCCCAGCATTATCTTGCTGTCTCTAGCCACGATTATCGCCCTTACTGGTAACCCGCTATCAACTTGATCAATAAATCCTTTGATTGCCTCCTTGGCTAAATAATCTTCGGAAAGAGGTATCGCGGAGACTTCCACAGCACCATCTTTAGGCTGTATATCTCTGCTAACCAAACTGTAAATTATCTCTAGTGCCTCCATATCTGACAGGAGTGACACTACCACGATCTCCTTCTTCATATTTTTCTTTTCCAATACCACTTCAATGAAATCTCGAACTCTCCGATCTTTGAATATCAATACTGCTCTGATATGTGAGTCCTGGAAGTAAAATCTAGTCAACCCTTCTATAACTGATCTTGCCTTGATAACAAATACCTTCGTCAAATCTTCCATATGCTCATCTGTGATGAACTGTTCGTCAAACAAATCTTTGTTATAATCATCTTTCACCACGAGTATCCCTTTAACCGATGTCATTAATTCTGTTTGTTCAATAAACTCTTTTATAACCCTCCTCATCATATCGTCTTTGCGAATCATAGTTAAATCATAGTCGCCCTCGTAGTCGTAGCTACCATGGAATCCCAAGTATCTTACTTCCTCCTTAAACATTTTGTTATCATGTTCAATTAGGGCTTGAGGTAAAATCTTCAGGGTACTCTTGTTAGACGTCAGGACATTTGATGGCTCTGCCACAACAATTGTAGAAAGAGATGCGACTGCAATACACAAGGAGTTCAATTTCATGATGGGTTGATTCGATACACTCAAACAATGAGAAAAGTTTGTAGCCCGCTCATATGGGGTATATTATATATCTGGAATTTTATGCCGCAAATGAATTTCATGAAACTTGGACACCACCGGCGAATATTGCGCCTCCGATTCCGAGTTCATTGGTCGGAAGGCTGAGTCAACTTCGAAGAATTGACGAGTGCATGAGTCCCATCCATAGGCTTTTTTTAAATAGTCTAAATGTCAGACAAGAGAACTACAAAAATTATCGAAAGCAATCGTACGCAATTTGATTTCCAGCCAAGACTCTTTTGCATCGTGGTTGTCGCTGAATCTATGGTCGCGTGTGCTTCGATAACGGACATTCCGAAATTACGCCCTCAAAATTGGACTTGAGGAGGCTATGCATGGACACAATGAGCTCAGGTGGAGGTATACTGTGTTTCATTTCGTCAGAAGAAAACGCAATTCGGATATCCCTAGAGACCATCAAAGTATATGGAAGTAAATGGTACATGCGATTAGAGGAATCAAAAATGCCGTCTATCGTGGATCACCGCTGAGTTGAACAAGTGCGCAATTGCAAAATGCCTTATAGAGACTATTCATTCAATAAAGAGTAAAACGGAATATACATTCCCTATTTCATATAAGAGTTTCACTCACGTCTTGTTCCATAACTCATTTCATCTTTTTGCTTAGTGTGGGTCATTTTTGAAATTTGTGTGTGTAGAGTCCTTTCTCTCTTCAACAAACATAATGAACCGTCGAAGATACCGTACCTTCTTGAAGAGAGTACCTTAAAGATAGAGCTCCACTACAGTAACATACAGTCGATAGATAGACATAACTCACAAACCTGTTGGAGGAATCTTTCATCTTTGTCTTGCAGTTTCATCCACATAAAGAAATGCTATTTCGTTTAGGCCTGTTGGAGGCGTAGCATAAGACACAGGGCCAATCAGCCCTTCTATAATAACCTCATGATAAAGGATTTTGTAGTATTCTCTGCATTATAACTTTGGCTGTAAAGAGGCCGCGTTGAACAATTCGTCTTTATCGTTGAGCTTGACGGCGCCACTTTTCAATAAGGCCCTCGTCAAATCTTGGATCAAGTCGTCGATGTTTTCGATTCCGATACACAATCTTATCAAGTCCTCAGGCATGTCTCTTTCTTCTCTGGTCTTTGCATCAATAGACGCGTGCGACATTTTGCATGGCATCGAGATCAACGAATTGACGCACCCAAATGAAACGGCAATGCCGAAAATGTCGGTCGACTCAACAATTTTCTCAGATAGTTTGATCGATCCTGTTTCAAAGCTAAGTACTGCACCGGCACCGGTACACTGACTCTGATGCAATTCATATTGTGGATGTGATTTGAGGCCCGGGTACCTAACTTTGAAGCCTACCAGCTGTAAGAACTCAGCAATTCTAACACAATTTTGTTGTTGTTTTTCAACACGGACCGCCAAGGTTCGTAAACCCCTGGCTAGTAACCAACAATCAAACGGACTTAGCCCACATCCAGTCGAATTGATTACAAAGTAGATCCTCTCGGCTAACTTCGGGTCACGTGCGGCTATCACCCCCGCCATGATATCGTGATGACCGTTCAAATATTTGGTCGCAGACTCATAGTGGATATCTACGCCCAAGTCAAGTGGAGTCATCAATAATGGCGTCATCATAGTGTTATCAAAAACGACCAAGAGATCAGGGTTGACTGCGTGTGCATGGTCTGTGATAGACTTGACATCGCAGACTTTGATTAACGGATTCGTGGGCGACTCCAAGAATATCATCTTCGTGTTTTTCGTGATTTTGCTCTTTATGAGCTCGGTGTTAGTAGTATCGTAGTGGTGCACTTTCAAGTCCCCTTTACTATTGAGATACGTTAACAATCTGTGAGTTCCTCCGTATAAATCGTCCCCGGCAATTACCTCATCTCCGGGCTGGAGTAACCGCACAATCACATCAAGACACCCCATTCCTGAAGTGACCGCAAAAGTTTGAGTCGCCTTCATGATCGCAGCCATCTTATTTTGGAGAAACGTTCTCGTGGGGTTTCCGGACCTCGTGTAATCGTACTCACCCATATTTGACAAGGAGTCCTGCTTGAATGTTGCTGATTGATATAACGGCGGCACACTGGCATTGTGCTGATCGGTCGATTTGGAAAACACAAGCTCTGTTTCTATTTTATAAGATTTCGACATGGTTGGATGCAGCAGCTCTTGTGTGTTGTGTTTGGAAATCTTACCTTAACGCTGATTTTGCTATTTTGCTAATTTTGCTTTCGATTTTGAAGCTTTCGAATGTTTTTCTAACTGTTCTTGTGTATACGCGAAGAAGAGCTATGGTTGAAAATTCAATGAAAAGAACAATCTCTGATGTCCGAAATTGCTGCATGTACCGGTCCGCTATCTTTGAGCGCTTTATTAGTCACTGTGCGGATCGCACGAATGCACGAGATCAAGTGTTATCGCACGTGACACGGCCTTGGACGAGTAGCAGTCAATTTTTTTAGAAACTCTCTGAATAACAGGCAAGCAAAGTGAACTCATTCAATAAATCGGCTCTACATATGTGCTTGTCATATTATTTTGATTTAGAAAATGCTGTGAATCTCAAGAATAAACATTTCTATAACATATCCACAGAGGCTCCACAAGAGCCACGATTTGATGTAGTTATCACGTGATGACACTCTGAAGCCACCAGCAGATGCAAACTGGTCTAATAAGGGGGGCACATGTGTTGAAATTCATGTGCCTATTACAGTGCTTGAGTACATTGAGATTATGCTGGTCTTTGCCAGCAAGATTTATTCAATTCACATATCTCGAGCATAACACATATTATATATCTGGAGAAAGAACCCAGTCTGAAGATTCATATAATGTGGAAATGTCGCGATCAGATACATGCGCATAACCCGTCAAATTGCCAAAAATGTTCTGCTTGAATTTGAGATCTAATTGTGTAGGATTAAGGCCTTGTTTGGTGTAGGTAGTAAATTTCAGAAACTAGAGACCGTTGAATATTAGTCCATATTACGGTAATAATTCCAACTTCCGCCACGGAGAGTTGCTATCTGTTCCGAACCGTCTGTGTTCTATCTATTGCGAAGAGCGCTTAGGCTCTGGCATAAATTCAGACCAACATGACTTGATTCTCATTACACATCGACCTTATTCTTTGTAAATATATTTTTATCCGGAAATAGGATTCTGCGGCAGTCACCCATCATCTCACTCATCAAATAAGATTTATGTGATATGTCCTCAGAACTCGCATCAGAGGATAACATGGGCGCAGTGCGAAAGTACAGCTAGAAAGATTCTCAGTTCAATTATTATACAAGGATTTTATGCATTTGCAGCTAGTCTGTCCGGCGATGAGCTTTTCCCTCTATAAATCAGCTCTGGTGAATTTACGGATATCCGTGGGCTCGGCATTGAGAAGTACTTTTCTGCCACTGAAAGGCTCACATGTGTCTCTTCCAGAAACAGGACCTCTCTTCTCCAAGCGCTTTCCTGCTTGCAAGGTCTTCAAAAGTTCGACAGTTTTCTCTGCAGTTAAGTCTTCATGGAAGTCATCGTCGATAGCGATCATGGGGGCGTTCACACATGCACCTAAGCACTCAACTTCTTGCAAGGTGAACATCTTGTCTGGTGTGGTTTGGCCAGGCTTGATTTTCAAGTGATCAGTAATCGCCTTCATCACTTCATCGGACCCGCATAATTGACACGGCGTCGTCGTACACACCTGAATGTTGTACTTGCCCATGGGCTTTCTCATGTACATTGTGTAGAAAGTGGCGACCTCATAGACTCTCATGGGTGGCATATCCAACATCTTGGCCACATAGTTCATCACAGAGATCGATGTGAACCCCAATTGACGCTGACCCAAGTCCAAAAGGGGCATGCAGGCACCCTTCTTGTATTGTGGTGGATACTTGGCAATAATCTCCTTAGCCCTTTGTTGGTTTTCCGCAGTGAACTCAAATGGAAGCTGCTGGTTATCTTCTTTGATATCTCTATGCACGGAAATCATACTGCTATTTCTAACAAGCTGTTTCCCACGAACAGAGAGTGGCCCCACTGGGCGGAAAGCACTTATAATAGTTTTTGGGATGGAGCGAAACATCGATGCAAAGTTTAATTGTTTTATATTTGAAAAGAAAATGAATTATGCTTCCGGAAATATGCTGGATGTTGTTATGGAATTTGGCGGGAAGATAGTTTGTTAAGCGCTGTCAGGTTGTTCCTTGTAGTTAAGCTTTTTTCTTTCTTTCATGGGCCCTGTTGCGTAACTTGAAAACGCGGTGCGCCCATTGGTCGCAATACATCTGTACACCGATTTTCTTCAGCTGCGGTAAGTGTCTCGCAACCGCGAAAAAACGTTGAAGGCGTTGTGTGATGGATTAACCAAAGACAAGGAGGAGTCGCCCCTTTGAAAGATATTTGTCCCATCGAGGCTCTCGAATTTATCTTCTCGAACAGTTCTGTTTTTAGTAATGCTCTTCTAGATGATTGCCATTTTTATTCAACATGGTTCATATGCGATTTCTCTGCAGTAGGCCATTCCACGGTCCGCAATTTTAATAGGCCCTTGTATGTTCGTCTCTACGTTAGTTGATATGATCGTATGAAGTGAGATGATTCAGATTGTGCTTCAATGAAGAGATGCAGAATGTACAAAAGAGGTGGAAAAGATCAAAGCCATCCCGTGCTAACCTACAGAATCAGCCGATATTATCTTAACGTTTGCTTTTCGGCAAAATACATTACATTACTATGGAACAAATGCTTAGTTTCTCTTGGCAAATCTTCTTGGACCTCTTTGAGAAGAAATGGCAACAGTTTGCAATGGGATCTTGAAGCCCAAAGACTTAACCAAGTCGGCGGTCTCAGCGTCAACCTCCAATTGGCCGTTGGTGTGGGACAAGTCCAAGGCAGAAACCTCTGGGACGTATTGATCCTTTCTCTCACGCTCCTCTTCTTGCAACTTGAAAGAGATACCACGGACTGGGCCCTTTTGAATTCTCTTCATCAAGTGGGTGGTGTAACCAGCAATCTTGTTTCTGAGTCTCTTGGATTGGATCTCGGCGATCTCAGAGGTCAATCTCTTGTTGGTCTCGAAGTCCAAAGTCAACTTTGGGTAGAATCTTTCAATCAAAACCTTAGAGGCTCTCTTGACAGTCTTAGTTCTAACACGACCCTAGTAAAGTTAGTATTTGAGCATTTGTAGACGGTATGATGTTCGGCGTCAATCGCATCAAAGTTAAAAATATGAAATGAGGTTCCTCGCTATTCCGGGCAAGCTAAAGGTTTGGACCGCAAGAGTTACCGGGTTTATCTCGATTGGTATGGTTTAAATGTGCCGCATCGTAGGGGAAAAAAGGCAAAGGCCTTTGGTTGAGATAAAATACCAAAGCAGTTCCCCGAAATCTTGATCGCCATACGCTTGAAGGGCTGCAATTTGGAATACCATAGCTGAAACGACCAATCTTGAGCCTCCAGGCAAGTCTCTTTCCAGAAAAGTCTCGTGAAGTTCAGAGTGTTTCCAATAATCAATGACGCCATCGGTCTTGGTGATAGGCTGGAAACATGGCGTTTCTTCGATTAAAACAACGATTGAGTGTACCTCTATCTTCTATTTTCAACAGATCAAGAATAATACCATCTGATTTTGAACATGGGTCGGGAGCTACATACCATTTTTGATGTTTTTCGATGTTTGTTAAGGAGAAGGTTTCTGAGAAAAGCTCAAGAACAGAGGTATCCGAAAAGGTAGGGCGAAATTTTTTCGCTCTCACTGTGTCTCAGTGCAGGAAGCCCTCACTTGTCAAACCACGTGATGTGTGTGACTTGGTTTTTTTCGCTCTTGCTCGTGCGCGCGTTGTGCCTGAACACGACTGAGCTAGATTGTATCATCAATTGCGACGTGGACTTCTTCTTGATAAGGTGGTTTCATGACGGTGTATAGTGTTGATGACATGTGTAAAAATTTCTTTACTCATATTTTTAGCGATCTTCCTTTTTATTTTCGGAAATTTCGGTTCGAGATACCATGTAGGAACTTTGAGCAGTGAAGGTCAAATGCATATTAAATGTAAGACCTCTTGCTTTTCGATATGAGGCTGCGGGTCAACTCAGGCACACTTACTCCAGGTCTGGCTTCTTATTGCCTCCCCATCGTGACTCTGAGCAACTCCATTGTTTTCGTGTAGACTTCGGTTAACTGTATAAAACGGCCTTTACTCCAATTCTGGGTAAAGGGCCAAGCAGGTATCAACTACTATGAAGTGCGAATTACCTATTACCGAACCTGGAGCTGACACACAAGTCAAGTATTTAAACGAAGTAAGGGTGCGGGTTGAAACGAGGCGAGTTATTCTTCGTAGATTGAGATCTGAATTTGTAAAGCTCGGATATTTTGGATTTAGATGACTAAGTCTGTTTTCGTATGGGCTCATGGGCCGAAGAATTTCTTATGGTGGAAAGAAAACCATACATTTTTACCACTTTCAAGATGTTGAACATATGTATCAAGTGACTTAAGCCTGGACAAAGTGTTAAAAATGTGTGAAATGAAGAATTATTTATTATTCTTGCCTCCATTGACCTCAGAACCTTCGTCCCTTCTTGGGAAGTCTCGACTATTCTTGTATTGATCTCGGAGGGCCGCTTGGATCATATCCATCATTTTAGAATGCGGGCTTTTGCACCTATTGAGTCTTGACCAAACCGCCTGACCTAATTGACCAAGTCAAATATGGCACGCTTCACGAAAGAAAAAGAGAAAACAGTAAGAAGTGATATTTCATTTCTTCATAAATATGCACTCTTTAACGAGGTATCAAGGTTCTCACGTTTTCAAATTCCCCAGAACAAGACAAGCGAGACATAGAAAACCTGTAATTTTCCATGTGCCGATAAATCCTGGGCGCGAAAAAAAATTAGAAGACGAAGAAACACTCTAAACCCCGCCGATCCACATTACTTATTGTTGATGTTAAAATCAGTGGAGTTTGAGCTCTTCATCTTTGGGTACCTCTTGTGCCAAACTTTTCTTCTTAAGCCTAGCTTGGCTTAGAAAGCTTTGGTAAATGGAAAGCTTAAGAGTGAGGAAGTCTTAAATTATAGTAGCACATAGCCAATGCAGCTGTACGATACAGCAGAAATTGGTGAGAGAACACAACTAAATGATAAATTTTTATATTTCAATTACTTTTCAAACTTCAATGGAAGGTCATAAACAATTTGAGGTGCTAGTCTAATTCTAGCAGACCATATCAGCCGCGCCGTTTTCATAGGAAGAATGCTGTGCTTCGCAAACAGCGCTCCACAAGACTCTGGGTGTGTTTAGTCGAAGGACTTAAGAAAGAAAAAATCGATTCATTGATAGCCTTATAAATTAAGTGTAATTTTCTCTAGTATGTTAAGGCGAGCAAACCAGGAACTTTATCTTCAGCGGCACCTTAATATCGCAATACGACATTTGCAACCACGCAAAAATAACAAATACTGGCAAAAGTTACATAAATAACTGTGGAAAAGAATCAGACTCGAGATTCTCTAGAGCATTCCCAGAAAAGATATCTGGGTTTAGTTTTCCAAGTAGGCTTAGGTGAAACAGTTCGGCCCGCGCACGTGACCTGTGGCCTGCGACAATAAACCACAATGAGCTTAGGATTGAGATCTCCGTTTAAGCCAATCTGAAGAATACTGATCTACAAGTTTAAAAGCTTACGCTAATGGAGAAAGGCCGGCTCTATCACTGTGACGTCTGCTCATCTGACTGTACAAACCGGATACGGATCAAGTGTGCCATCTGTACCGACTATGACCTCTGTGTACCGTGTTTTGCATCGGGCTCGACCACGCTTGACCATAAGCCATGGCACGACTACCAGATCATCGAGCAGAACACGTACCCGATATTTTCCGCAGAATGGGGTGCTGACGAGGAGCTACATCTCATACAAGGATGTGAAAACTTTGGGTTGGGCAATTGGCAAGACGTGGCTGACCATATAGGCCACCGCTCAAAGGACGAGGTCGCCGTGCATTATACGCAGATATATCTTGACTCTTCAGATTACCCATTGCCCGAAATGAACAAGGACTTCTCGGGAGTTTCTGCATCGGATTTTCTCCAGCAACGGAAGAATCGTCTCGAGGAGCGCAAAAACATGCCGTTGCCGCCACCAAAACTCAAACCAGCGGTATCGACGCCACTTTGCCACGAGATCCAGGGCTACATGCCAGGGCGGCTTGAATTTGATCACGAGGCCGAGAACGAGGCTGAGGTACCAATCAAGGATATGCTTTTCGATCCGGAGGATTCTGCTGGCGATATAGAGTTGAAGTTGACCATTCTTGATATTTACAATTCGCGCCTCACCACACGTGCTGAACGCAAACGCGTGTTGATTGCTAACAATTTGCTCGAGTATCGAAAAAATATCTCAAACGATAAACGTAAGCTGAAGGAGGAAAAGGAGTTTCTCAAGAAAATCAACGCGTTTATCAGAATTATGACCCCGCAGGATTTCGAGGCGTTCTCCACCGACCTTCTCACAGAACTCCGGTGCCGTATGCGCATCCACCAGCTCCAAACCTGGCGCCGGAATGGCATCACCACGCTTGACGACGGTAATAAGTTTGAAAAGGATAAGTTGATTCGTCAGGCACACTACCAGCGAATGGGAAACGGGTCTGGTCTTGCGGCTCGTAGTGCTGCCGCATCTCTGAGCACAGGCGTCAATAGCATGCGCAAACTGAACACTCCACAGCCACCATACAAGCCAAAAATTAACCTCAGCAATGCGCGGGCGCCACTTGATATCACTCACGCCACAGACTTTGATTTGCTTTCGTCAGAGGAGAAGCAACTTTGCTCGGCCCTTCGGATTTTGCCTAAACCGTACTTTGCCATCAAGGCTCAACTCATGAAAGAGGCGATCAAGAACAACGGTGTGCTCAAGAAGAAGGACGCTCGTCTGTTTTTGAAGATCGACGTGAACAAGGCGTCGAAAATATATGAATTCTTTGTGCAAATGGGCTGGTGTACTCAGGCTTAAAGCGTGCGTCTGATGTCAAAAGCAAGTGCACTAATTTGTTAAGGTCAAGGAATCGATAAGAATGCTATGATCTCCTAGCTGGTGGAAGGGCTGCCAGGATAGTTAATGTCTTACCTAGTGAACATGAATGGCATCAAGGGAGACTTTGCTTGATCGGGCTCAGGCTTCAAAACCACATTTTGAATACTGAAAGAATGACTTCTTATAGCGGACTGTTAGGCCTACGAGGAGAGCTATTGACTACCACTGTCGAAAAGCATGGGGGTAAATTTATTTCTTGTTTTGAGAGTTCTCTTAAACAATACGCCTATGTTTTTTGGAGATTTCAAGATGATCAAGTGCTCGGTCTATAGAAGCTATCATTACACCAAAGCACAATATTTATCTGTGGCATCCGGTATGCCTCAGACCTGATGATCTGAAAGATATTGAGGGGTCAAAGCCATTTAAGCGAGAGCTTGTGAAGCACGAAAAGGGATATGGTATCAAGAAAGTGGATGAGAAAAGAATCTCAATGGTTTCAGCCGAGAGATTGGTTTGCCTCTAATTGAGCATGAAACCCTTAGATGCTACTACTCTCATTTTCGGAGAAAAATCTCACGATCACGTAAGAATTCTTAAATTGATAATGAGCTTAATACATCATGCTTTGCTTTGATGTAACTCTCTGTTTTTGTCAAAGACTAGTAATGATTCATAAAGCCAAGCTAGTGTTTTAGGTACACGCGCACGCACGTATATAAATGTGCTTCAATTCTTCCTATCCCTGGGCGTGAGTCAGAGTTTTCAAAACCACTTGAAAATAAGCCGAATCAAACCATCCATCCACAGATGTAAACAAAATATGTAAACAAAATGTGTATTAGCAAATATGTATAACAAACGTAATTTCTAAAAAACTTATATTGCATCTCGGTGTCTGAGTAACCATGTGCATGGACTGCATAATTTGTCTTCGGATGCGTCTAATTTATTACTAATGATTCTCAGTTCTTCATAAAATTTGCCATTGATATTAGTATGAAAGAATTTCAATTCGAAAGACTCTGATTGTTTGCTCCTGTGACCATTTATTTGCAGTGGTCATCATGTATTTTTCCTAGCTAGCTTCTGGCATATAACCACGAACTGAACACGCGCCCAGATCTGAACAAGAAGAAACACCAGTGCCTTGCACAGTCCAGATCAACATCGACAAAGAGGTTAAACTTCCATATTTGCAGAAAAATTCGGGGAATAAAATAACAAAGTTGAAGGTATAAACTATTGATAATAAAGTGAAAAGTCTTGTCTCCTCTTTTATAATAAAGCTGACCCTAATTTACCTGGATTTCTCGACAGAAGTGCTCTCAAGCTTTAAATATCTTAAGCGTCGATTTGATATAAATATAACACACTAAAACCCACACAGAATGAAATTTTCCCACATATCCGGGGTGGCTTTTACGCTCATGGCCACGACCACCGCAGGGAGTACCCCGCAATTTTACCCGCTCACGCGAAAGGGCGAGATCCCCATAATCCAGCCTTATACGTACGGCCAGGAAGTGTTGATCGACTGTATTTCGCGTAACATCGATGACGGAGAGCACAACTTTGACTCGAATGATAGGATTGTCTATAGGGCGTTTCCCACGTGCAAAGAAACGGGCAAGCCGCTCACGTTCAGGTACGGCGTCTCTGAAGATAAGAACTGCACCATTCTGTTTACGGATGAGCTCTACCATTTGTTCCAGTTGTACGTACATGAAGATGCGCCCTTCAGCTGTCGGATCCCTTTGAGCTCCGAAGCTAATTACTTGGAGCTGGGTGGCGCTTATATCCCATTAACGTTCAATTTCAGGGGAGAGGTGCACAACTCTCACATGGACATAGACGCCAAAATGAACGCGGTGATCACACGTCCTTCCACGGCGAAACCTGAACAGATGACCGTGGTTAATGCAGTTGCATGGTCTTCAGGCACCAATGCCACGCGATTGACCATTGGCGAGTCTTTGACGCTCGAATTGGCCGTACGGTGGCTCGATGCTATTAAGCCCGTCGGGTCCAGTGGAAGTACCGCGTTGCCCTATGCTGATGGGTTCTACAAGTTTCCGATGTATTCGATTCCAGTTTCCTATACACAATATGCACTCTCTTTGATTCTGGTGGCGGTACTTTCCGCCGTGGTCTCTGGGTTGGTGACGTTCAGGCTCAAGAAAAACAAAGGTTATCTCTCCATCCCAGACAGAGAGTCTGGCCTTTCGAAACAAGACTAGGTCGTCAAATGACACTTTTGGATAATTGCCTTCAAAAGCAGCACCGTGCGTTCCGATTTTTCCTCGTTGGAGTTCACGAAGACGTCGTTTAAGAACGCAACGTAATCTTCCGCTAGCTTTCTTTTCTCGGCAGCTGTCCGCGTCTTCAGTTTGTATGCCATGTACTTGTTGACAGAAAGCTGGAGTGCCTCTGCCAAGTTGGAGTCTGTCACTTTCACGTTTCGGAGCGGGAGCGTGATGTCAAGCATCACCGTGCGAGGGCTGGTGCCGTAAATACCTTGCAAATAAGATAATATGTGGTAGTTCAAGTAGTCCCTGTTCAAATTTTCAAACTTATCGAAAAGTTCAAGGAACTGATCCGCGAGCTCAAACACACGGTGCTCTTTAGAATCCTCCGCCACACCTTTGAGTAACTCTGGCACACCCAAGTCAAAAACCGTGAGCGCAATGTCTCCTTTAAGCACGGGGTTCAGGTCTGGGTTTCCTAGCACATTCATGTCCGCCTCGGGCAACAGGGCCAATTGCGATTTCATCTCTTCCTCGTCATCATCTCCAACAATTGTTATTTTATCGTTGTTTTCGGCACCAGTCTCATCGGCAGATTTTGATAGTCTGCCCTGATAGGCAGAGGCCTGAGTTTGTAAATCTTCCTCTTGTTGCTTCTCAGTCAAAAGACCCATTACCTTCCTTCTAGCAAGTAACTTCGACACATATGACAACTCAAATTGTGCATAGCTCAACCATAGCTTTGAGCTTTCCGGATTGAGTCTTAATGCCCGCTGGTATAATTCACGTGCACCCTTTGCATTGGCATTTGTTTCAAACTCGTATTTCGCAGCAGAGAGCCATGCGTCCACGTTACGTGGCTGCAACAGCAAAAGCTTAGCGTACACACGGTAAACAATTTTGATGGCGTCTTTCTCTTTGACAAACAGAAGAAACCTAGACCAAAGCTCGAGGTCTGCTGGGTACCGTCTGACGGCCCGGTCGAACACAAAAATGATTTTTCTGAAGCCAGCCCAATCGGAAATGCTTGGTTTTGCATCCACCATTTCAGCCTTATGAAGACGTTGGAACCGCTTAATTCGAAGCTTCTCCAAGTTAATTTCAAACTCGCTATATTTGATGAAATCCCGGGGCTGAGATCCACGGCCCTGGATTCGGTGCTCGAAGTCTGTTCTCCGTCTCATGATCATCGTGATTTCTTTCTTATCGAAAAGCCCTTTTCTCTCAAGATCTTCCAATTCAGGAACGGACAGTTCCATATAATATCTAATTGTTGAAGCCATCTTAAGACTAATTATTCTAGAATCTCTATCAGTTTTATGTGTTCAAGATTTAGATGTTCCTAGAAAATATATCTAAAAATATGAGAAGAGGTTGATGCCTGTCTGGCCTATGTGCAGTAACTGAATTGTCAGGAAAGGGGAAAAAAAGACAAATGCTCCAGGAGGGGTTTGAACCCACGACCGTCGCGTTCCTCACACGACCGTGACTTTGGCATAACCAATCGTCGTTAAACGGCTATAAGCACGAAGCGCTAACCACTGCGCCACTAGAGCACCTGCAAAGCGATACTCATCAGACTTCATTCTCATACCACAGATTTAAGCCACTATTTCTCTTCCCAGCTTATAGGGCCAAATGATTCGCTTCGGACTTCCGCAATCAAAATATTAGATTTGTTTCTTTAAAACAACAAACATCTTTGCCGCCTATAGGCATGTTATTTGGGAGCTGGTTAGGGGTTTTCTATAGGTTTTTATAGTTTTATTACGGGTGACTGGTCACTCGTAAGTCCTTTAATCAGATGTTTCAGGCAAAAAAAAGCCTAAAAATTTTGGTCACTTATAGTGGCTTCCTGTAATATGATTTATTTCTTTAAAAAAAGCTAGCAAAATAAATACTTGGCTGATCAGGGGGTTCTTTCCTTTGTTTAAAGCATCTGTGGTTAAAATAGAATCTGTGTGGTTTGCTTCTTGATTGTTATTCTAGCATGAGCAGGATATTTGTAAGTAGCCACAAAACTCAGTTTTCTCTCCAGGCGTGGCACTGGTACTTGGGTGATTCTTTTTTTTTTTTTTTAAAGAAACAAATCATATTACAGGAAGCCACTAAAGGTGACCAAAAACTATAAAACTATAGAGAAAAAACCTGCAACACGTCTGGATAGAATACTGAGCAATGAAGAGCTCCGACTTTCCCAAGCCTTAGCTCCTCCTCCTTACTCTACCCGCTGCTTATGCTATATCAACCTGTCAGCACCCTATTCTCTTTTTAAATTTAGCCGATGATTCTTTGACAATACCCAGCTTTGGATTTTCCAAGCCTAAACCACTCCTTCGTTCTCCTCGCACTAAATCATCCTGTTCTTTTGCTCAAGTATTTGCCAGTACAATACACATGCAATAAGCTATATTCAGTAATTTTGAAGGCGATCTTTCTTCACTCTATGCTTGACAATTTCCATGACCTAACCCAACGCATATCAGCATGGAAAAGTATTGAGGATTTCGATTTTCTGAAGAGACACTTTACACCTAGTTGGTCCTTCCCGCCATCTTTAAGCTTTTGCTTTTGGCTCAATAAACGTGAATACTCCATTACAGAGTAGAAGCGAGAGTAACTCGACCAAAGTGTGTTTTTGCAGCCAAGCTTAGATTAAGGTGAGAGTGGTGGGGCCGGAGACATGCAAAATGCACGGGTGTGTTGCAATGAGCATTCGCGTTGGTGGTCTTGCGTTCAATTCTTCCATAGTCTTGAAAGTGATCCAAATTTCGGACATATCCCTCAAAAGTAGACAATAGCACCAACACCTCTCATTGAAGTGCGGCCTTATCTGGAATTGAAGCGCGAAATATCTAATAAGCCGAAGATTAATTGAGGAATCCTGAAACTTACGGGTGAAATTGTACCTCAAATCAGACACACATCCAGAGGGGTATCGCCATGGAAGAACTATCAAATTCCACACAAACACCCGCACCAAACGAGCAAATTCAACTGGGGCTCCGATCACGAGAAACAGGTGAGTGGCTTTACCAAAATAAAGTCCGCGCCGTACAAAAATTCGATTCTTTTGTCACAGTCGACTGGATGGATGATGAATTGGAGGAGCATCGACAACGTTTGGCGTCTAAACGGCACGCTATGACCATTCGCGAGCAAATAATCGGGTCCTCACGCACTTGGGTGGTGCTTGCGGCAATTGGTATAACTATCGGTGCAATCGCGGCATCATTGAATGTAATAACGGCATGGTTAGCGTCGCTTCGGATGGGTTATTGCTCGTCTCAATTCTACTTGAGCAGAGCATTTTGTTGTTGGATCGCGTCCGATTCAGAAACGTCATGTGAGGACTGGTCAGCGTGGCTGCGATTTTCCGTGCTCCAATACCTAATGTATATATTGTTGCTGGCTGTCTTTCTGGCGGTAGCGGCGCTTTTGGTGAAAATATACGCGCCGTTTGCTGCCGGGTCGGGAATCTCTGAGATCAAATGTATTGTTTCCGGGTTCGTCATGAACGGATTTCTCGGCTGGTCTACGCTCGCCATCAAGAGCTTGGGCTTGCCTTTGGCTATTGCCCTGGGGCTCTCGCTAGGCAAAGAAGGCCCCTCCGTCCACTATGCCGTATGTGTAGGCAACTCGATATCAAGCTTATTTCGCCATTACCGCGAGTCCGCGTCGAAATCACGCGAGTTTCTCACTGCCAGTGCCGCTGCAGGTGTGGCCGTAGCATTCGGCTCGCCCATGGGTGGAGTGTTGTTTTCTATGGAGGAGATTTCGTCTGTGTTTCAGCTTCCGACGCTTTGGAAATCATACGTCTGCTCGTTCATTGCCGTCACGACCCTATCTGCATTCAACCCCTTCCGCACGGGCCAGCTTGTGTTGTTTGAGGTGACCTACGACACTAGCTGGCATTTTTTCGAGCTCCCTTTCTATGCCATGCTAGGGGTATTTGGCGGCGTCTACGGGATCGTAGTATCCAAATTAAACAAGCGCGTTACAGGTTTTAGAAAAAAATATTTGGTGAATTATGCGGTACGTGAAGTCGTGACTCTCGCTGTGTTCACTGCCACATTCTGTTACTTCAACGAATTCCTCAAGGTAGACATGACCGAGGCGATGCAATACTTGTTTTCAGAGTGTCTGCCGAACTCCGAGGGCGATTTGTGTGACCCAAAGTTAGGTAAAATCAAGTTACTAGCATCTTTGCTCTTTGCTACGGTTGCTAGACTGGCTTTAACCATAATCACGTATGGATGCAAAGTGCCAGCGGGTATATTTGTCCCCTCGATGGCTGCTGGTGCAACTTTTGGTCGAGCAATTGGCATTGTAGTCCAATACTTGAACCTAAAGTTCGAGAAGCTGCTGGTATTTGCTTCTTGTCCCGAGGAAGGCCCATGTGTAATTCCTGGTACGTACGCTTTGATCGGTGCTGGCGCCGCGCTTAGCGGAATCACTCATTTGACAGTCACCGTGGCTGTCATTATGTTTGAGCTCACTGGTGCTGTGAAATACATTATCCCGACCATGGTTGCCGTTACTGTGACTAAGTTCATCAACGATAAATGGGGCCAGGGAGGAATTGCCGACCAGATGATCGTTTTCAATGGTCTTCCTTTTATAGACTCGAAGGAAGAGTTTGTCTTTGATACGACTGTTGGCACAGCCATGTCGACGGTCACCGTGGTCTTTACAACCCAAAATTTGCAGCCCGTGTCTTATATCCAGAAAGTTTTATCTGAGACTTCGTACAGAGGTTTTCCTATTGTCGTCAGCGAGGCTAATCCGCAGATCGTGGGTTACGTGCGCCGAGCGGATTTGGAAGAATTCGTTGAACACATTGATTCTAGCAGGAATTGTACATTCCGTGGTAGCCTAGAAGATTTGGAAGAAAATAGTGTGGACCTCACATCTATCATCAATCCAGCGCCTTTAGTCGTTAGTATAGACACGACGCTTGAGTACCTCATGGATATCTTCGTGAGATTAGGGCCCCGCCATGTGCTTGTGGAATCCAACGGTCACTTGGCCGGTACCATAACAAGGAAAGATATCATGCGTTTCGAACACACAACTCATGAACTTCATACCCCACATAGCGACGACGGTTTGGATGAAAAAGTGTGGAAGAAGTTTCAAGAAATGGGAAAGTTGGTGCGAGAATTATTAAGTAGAATAGGACTTGGTGCATTGGCAAAATACGTCTGATTTCTTGAAATAGACCTACAATTATTATAGACATTTTAGCGGACTTTAATTCAGAGTTACTACTATCATTCTCTCCATTTACCATGGTCTTTGTAAGTGGAATATAACGTTTGGTAGTACGCTCTACCCAGCGAATCAAGGCAACGGTTTACCAACAGAAGCTCATTTTTGGAAAGAAGCGAGAAGATGCTATAGATACCTGGCATCATCTGATCGTTGATATCTCCGGAAAACCTGTGATTCAACCTTGTGTAGATATAATTCACCAACAAAATATGGGCGTGCTTTCGCAAAGCTTTTCTGAACAAAGCGGTACGTGAGGTCAAAGAATCAGAGTCTCTGGAAGTTACGTGACTCTGAGGCTCACAAAACGAAGAAAGAAGTCTGGCGTAGGCAGATGCAGATACATGCGAGCCTCGGAGAACACCGGTATTGGAAAGTGGCAACATCATATCCGAGAGGACTTTCACCACCAAATGATATCTGGAGGAGAATCTGAACCGATGGAACAACACGACGTAGGAAACAAGCTTCACCACCGAAAGGTAGATAGCCTCAGATGCAGAGTCATAGTCAAGTTCGAACGCGAGCAAATGTGCGGTGTTCATGACAAGCTCAACAGTATACTGTTTGAAAGCCCATGACTTCTCAGAAAGCAAATCGGTAATAGTATTGACAAACAGAATGATTGTTGATGGGTTCTGCAAATCTGGTTTACGATCCGCAAATGTCAGGATGCATGCTACGAGCAATTGGGCATGCACGGCCTCCGACTCCTTTTTCAATAGCAGTACTAGGACGGTACATGCGTCCATTAACGGAGATACATATTCGGCAGGTGCGTCTTTTAAAGACGCAATGGAATACGCGAATATGTCGATGTAATCTTCGTCAGGCAAAGTTTCTAGGTAAGTTCTGAGACTGAAGATCAAGTTATCGCAAATAGACTTCTTCGACGATTCAGTGGAAGCCTGCTGTCCAAGCGCCAAAAAGAGCGCAACAATAAAGTAAGCATCCTTTGCTTCGCTGGTCTTCGTCACCAAAGAGAAGAGTTGAGCTTGACACTGCGTAGGTACTTTTTGCGCACCAAATTCACGCACGGTGGCTATGATATACGTCTTTGCCTTCTCTGTCAAGTTGGGTAACTCGCTAAGTGCAGAAAGTTGATGCTCAATGTTTTGTGTTGTCGTACTCTTACAAATGCAAGAGACGTACTTTTCGAGGAAATCGTCGAAGTGATCTAAGTCCTTAGCAGAGTCCATGGATAATATGACTCTGGACATAAGCAAGTCAGCTTTCAGTGGGGTCCGTAGGTTTTTATGGAGTCTTTTAACAGCAGATTCCACGTAAGTTTTTGATTGAGGTGCTTTAATTGTGCTGATGTGAGCGTTCCAAATACATTCCGCAATTTCAAGCGTTTCGTTAAGTATCGTCTCGTTCGTCTTCTCTACGAGCTCGTATAAGATATCGAAATCTTTTTCAAGTGGTGAACTAAGTGCGGGTTCTTGAAGAACGTGTCTGAGGGTGCTTCTGATAATTTTGTTTTCTGGATTTTCGAGAGCGTCGGTAGTGATTTGTACTATGAAGTCGCCAAAGAATTTCCTAAACACGATGGGAGGAAACGTCAACATAAGTTCGTATATGCATGGAGCTTTGTATATCTGAAGAAATTCCAGAAGATCAGTAAGGAAAACAGGAAGTTCGCAGAGCAATGTCTGGCGAGTTTGGAAGAAGGAAACGAGATCAAGGGTGTCCAACTTTTCGAAAGCATTATTGAACCACTCTGAATACGCTCCAGGAAACAAACGCATAATGACTACCCACCTCTCTGCAAAAGGAAGGAGTTTATTTTTGGGCATTGCCTTGATATATGACAAAACCTGTTTGGCGCCAATGTGCGCCGAGTCACCGGTCAATTCCGAGACCCTAAATGCCAAATCGAAATCGAAATTTGTGGCGGGCCTGTGCTTTTTCGAAAAGATTTTTGCCATGATTTCAGGCTGTGTTGTGAGCGCTACATCACCATATACACATAGAACGTAGTATGCGATCTCCGCCCACCCGGGGTGGCAAAATGAATAGTCCTGGAAAAGGGACTGTGATGCTCTTTGCTTTGTGACCGGACAATATAGAAGTCCTTGTATCAAGAGAGACAAAGGCTTTAAAGATTGTGACTCAAGAAATCTTTTACTGAGCTTGGCGATTTGGTTACCAGACATTTCGTTGACTTTCGGTGTAAGTTGTGAAAGCACTTCGGCTGAAGCCCAGTGGTCAGAAACCGAAAGAGCATATGGATATACTTCACCGGCAAAAAGCGGGAAGTCTCTGGCACGTACAAATCCTCTGGCGATATTACCTGCAATAACAGTGAGGCTTACCAAAGGTTCTTTAGCACAGCCGCCGATGACATCCTTCCATTTGGTAACGGCGAGGTTCAGGTCGAGTTGCAAGAGAAGTGAAACGAGCGACCAGTTGGGTTTCGGATGTGCGAGTTCATTTATGTAGATCTCCGAGAAAAAACTCGAAGAAAGTGTCTTGTTCACGTTCGAAAGCACCGTGATCAACTCGTCAGCCATGGATGCAAACTTACCCGTGGTCAATTTCACATAGACGGCCTCACACGCGGCAATATCAGTAGATGCCAAATTTGTTATAACTTCCAGAAAAAGAAACAGCACACCTTTCTTATTCAAGAAATCCGGTGCGGCGCTCATGGCAGACTCTATATGAACAGGCAATGTGTTCCGTTCGTACGTGAACAAAATTGTCAGAAAAATCGAATGCAATATCTTATACGTCTCTTCGGGAAGCAACGCTTTGTGGCTTCCAAAGAGTTCGAGATGTATGGGAAGTGCCTCAGTGAAATACCGGGCCATGCTTTTCTTCGACGGTTTATAAGATACAGCCTGGTGCGGGAGCTCGTAGAGGCGGTTCACAAGACGTGTCCATGAATCTATAGGAAGCGATGTAGTGGGTATTGATGTCAAAATGAAGAGTAAATGCGAGTAGCTTTTCACGAGCCCGACGGCGGAAAACTCATCGACCTCGATGTAACCTGAGGTCACAAACGTACTAAGACACTGAAACATGTTCTCAAGGAGTGCCACCGAAGTGGTCGAAACTTCGTGGTCTAATTCAATTTGGACTGATACCTCATCGAGTACGGCAATGGCAACTTGGAGCAACTTCACTGTACGGAAAGATTTGGCTCTGATTTCCCGATCGAGATGGTCGGAGCCTAATGTGTGCCACACCTCATTCCAAAGCAGCCATAGTTGGGGGCAGAATTTCCATCGCAGAAAGTTTTTAGCAGAGAACTCGGACATTCGGTCACAGACCAAGGCAAAGATAAACATTGCCAGCTTCGGAAGGTAGACCGAGAACTCACCTGCGAGAAGTTTGCGGGCAGTTTCGACCACGGTATCTGGCAGTGAATTTTTTGCCCGGAGAAACCGGGTTACGCCCTCTGCCGAAGTAAATTCTTCTGCCATCTTCTCGTTTCCTCTTCCTGTACTTTTTGTGGGCCGTTTTTGGGTTTCTAAAGGTGTAACTTCTAAAAGGACGATCTTACTACTCGACGTGAGTTTAGGCCGTGTGATCGTTGATGCGCATCGGAGAAAATTCGCGAGATGCTGTTTCGCGAGATGCATGCTATTATTGTGAGACTGACTGAAAGTAAGAAAAAAACTCCGTGAAGATACATGAGTTGAGAAGAGAGCTTCTCAGAATTATGCTTTTTCATGAAAAGTTTCTTTCATCACATGGCACTCATTTTTTCTAAGTCAATACTCAACTCAATGCTAGAGGCTTGGCCAGTTCTGTCGACTTGTGATTTCATGAAAGACTGGCTGCAAGGCTGGCTGCAATATTTCAAAGAAAGAAAAAATGAGAATACCTCAGGGCCTGATTCACTAAGATAAATTTATAAATAAATATGTATGAAGTACTTTAGGAGTTTGGGGATTAGTAAATTGGAGCAGCAATGCATGGCAACACAATTCCCTTTTCATTCCGTTTCAAATTGGCTTCTATGTGGAGTCTAGGACTCGACTTCCGGTAACAAAGAGAAATCGAGTTGGCTCTATAAGCTATATAAAAGGATCAAGCACTAAAGGCTTTGGGAACCTACTCTTTCTGCTTTTATTATCATTCTTCTATGATACTGAGCCGTTGGTGCCAATAACTTGTCATGAGAACTCTTCAAGGCCCTCATTCGTTGAAAAAAATCAAGGAAGTTCATAATTCGTAACCTTACTCATCAACTACATGAAAATTGTGAAAAGACAATATCTTTTCTCTCTTCTCTTCTCTCTTGAAAGTATTTCGCCGATTGTCGCCTTGATGAATTATCGATGAATATATGAACTCGAGTCTAGGGTTGTAGTGGAGCAAACCCAAATGTGCGCTCATCCGATGAATTCTCACGGACATGCTTTGCAAAGCGGGGTCCATAATACGGCAGTATCACAGGCTGAGGGATTTTAATTTTTCTAATTTCATCACACTGTATTTCCGCTCTGTTTTGGATTGTTCTGTGATGCATTTGTTTTATTTCGCTAGCCAGTTTAGATCAGTTTTGATATAAATCCTTTAGTGGGATTCACAATGCATTCATCATTTCCGGTACAAAACCTAAGAGTTCGCTTGTTCACAAAGATTAAAAAGGCCCGAGGCCATTTCTAGGCATAGATATATGTGTTCCAAAACTTATTCAACCCCCAAGATGGGCGCTCTGTTGTCATTGAGCAATTTTGCGCCTTTTGTCCAACAAATGACCAACTGGTTCGCAATAGACAATCTTCTAATTCTTGCAGGACGTTCCCCGCTTCTGTTCTCGGGCTGTGCCTATTATGTATCTCATTTTTGGTTGTTGGGGTATGTATCTTGTTAAAGCGATTCTACCATCTTGCAAAAGGATAGCCCCTGCGATAGAAAAAAAGATTCGAATGCTTGAGCTGAATACTTGTTTTATTGCACCGATTCCACACTATATATTGTTTCTTTCAAACACATTTTTGAGTCAACCAGCGAAATGTATTACCTAAAGAGAGTTTTTTCGTCTTTATTTCAACATGGACAGTTTCGGTGAGACACCCTAGCTGAAGTTTGAATGGACTCGAAAAAAACAATAAGCTCACACAGCCTCTAAACTTGGATTAACCCCATATACATGATCACAATACATGCAAGAAAATATCTTTTAAGGTTCATGCCCATCCCAACGAAAGACAGAATCTCATAAATGGTATAAAAACTAGTTTGAGTTTCAAAAAGACTCATCTTTTATTCCCATTTCAATTTTGAGCCATATGTTCATCGGAAAAATGAAATTGGTGCCAATATTGATGGCGGGCTTTATTTCGATTGTTTTAGGAGCTCCAACTATCAGTGATAAGAATGGTAAGATTATTTTTGAGCCTTGGCCTCCAAGCGGTCAAAAACTTCAGCTCAATGACCCAGGTAGGTCTGAGGGAGAAACTACTCTTTGGGTGAATATAACCGGCATTGATGACGTTGTCCCTGATCCCGACCCTCAAAAATCATTGGTGGAAAGTATAATTGACCAGTTAAGGTCGTTTACCAAAGCGGAGGATTTTGATCGCGCGAGCTTCGATCCAGAGGCAGAGGAAATCAGCAAACGGCTTCAATATCTCAGGACTCTTACTGACGAGTCAGATTCTTCTACGGGCTCAATTTTAAAAATGTTAAGTTTTGCCAATAACATGCTTCTTTTCATGAAATATGCAAGCTTCATAATGAATACCTTCGATTCTACTCAAGACAGCAATCAAATTTTGCTCCGGAAAGTTACAACGCTTAATGTTCGGCTATTTGCTTTGTATAATTCGCACGGTGAGCCCGATCCTGACGTCGAAGGATTTTCGGATAAAGTTTGTCGGTTTATTCATGCTGTTCACATTTGGGCTCTAGCTCTCAAAGAATCAAGATATGGACCGAGCACTTTGAATGATTTATTTGCGCTGCAGTCAAGGCAAGCTAAAAAGACATTGCGACTGTTTTCACAGTATTCCCCGACTTCGAACTGCTAAAGTGTTCAAAAGATAGATTGTAGCTGATAAAAATGTTTTGATGGGCTCTATTTTAGATACTTCTCAAATTTCATAGCAATCACCGAACGCTTTATATTTTTGTCGAAGAGATATTTCCCGAAATTAAACTATTTCCTCCGTCATAATTATCTTTTGAGCTTCATTATCTGAAAAGCAATTTCACTGTTATCAAAACTGCTATGAAAGTCTTAGTCTCTGCCCACTTCTCGCCTTTCAGAAGTCGCCCATAACTACTTGAACTGATTTCGAGGCTTCCGTGAAATTTGTGCCGTTCATTGTGCATTCTCGTTAAATCTTAACATTAGCCAGTCTTCATGTAAGAGATATTTCAAGCTTCCATCAATATATCGAAGACTATATTTTGTGAAAATAGATGTATGTACTTTGCCCGTGCGCCTAGTAATTTTGTTTCACGCAAGGCGAACATCCGGGTCCGCGGTGTCGCGATAATTTGGCTGCAAAGTTGTTCAGATCCAAGTCTAAGTACATTTCATAGAGTTGATGCGCCAAGCCAAGATAAATTTGAGAGACAAGTGAGAAATTGTGCAGCAGTTCTAGTCGTAAGTGTCTGAACTTTTGGGCATGTGCTTGCCTCTTCTTGTGGTTGACTAATGGAGATCAAATGCTTCGTGGCAGTTTCAATGAGGAAGAGGAACGCGGCTACCCTTGTCCCAGAAAGCGCAACTGAAATATAGACATGTAAGTTACTTACCACAGCATTATTTTACTAACAATAACTAGAGCTCAGCCATACTAGCTAATCTCTTATAAATATCATCTTCCTTTTATAATCTTTTGGTAATCCAATTACATTTCAACATGAGACTTCGCAATATTCTTATAGTTTTGGGAGTCGTGCCTTCATTGGTAGGGGAGGTATGGGCAGCTTATGAAGAGTTTGATGATTTTTCAGTTATGGTGGCTCCTCCTGAAAACTCTTCCTCGAATACCAAAGAGGAACTTTCCAATGTCGAGGAAGACCGCGCTACAGACCTATATGTGCAAATTTGTGTCAGCGACTCACCCGAGGTAGACTCTCAACTAGCAGAGGATCTCTCAAGTGACTTCGTTAGTCAGGTGAAGTCATTTTTCAATTTGACAAGTTTCAATGCCGCTGGATTTGATCGTCTGTCAAGTTATCTAAAGAAGCAACTTGACTATCTAGAATGCTTGACTGAAAACTTCACGATCTGCAACAGAGAAATTCATGAAAAGATAAAGTTTACCAAATATATGTTTCAGGTCATGATTGATTCTACTGAAATCATGAACTATAATTTTACCGACAATAGCCAGGTCCACATTTTGATGAGAAAAGTGGCAGGGCTCAATGTTCGACTTTTGTCGTTGTATAATTCCTATGGGATACCCGATCCGCTGATCGAAGGGTATGCAGGCTTTATTCATCACGTTACCCGCTTGTTGAATACTTGGGAAACAGCTTTCAGGAGCACAGTTCCTAAAACCTTCAATACGATTTTGAGGGTGGAAAACCAATTCAGTCTAGCCAAGTATACCCTTCGCATTTTGACCAGCAAATTAACGACAGATAAAGAGTGGGTTTACTAGCGGGTAATTCAGCGATAACATTCCGTCTCACCTACACAGTTTTGTGTCAGCAAGCTCAGTTAATTTCACTGAGAATTCACCATTGTGTATGAATGATTGTTATATAAACTTTCTTGGCTGTATAAATAATGTAGAAAAGGTTATGGCGTGGCACGCCAACGATTAACTGGATTGAAAAATGGAATATCTGTCCAGAACTACTGAGACCACCTTCATATTTGATAGTCATACCAGAGGCCTTTAAATGCTAGAGATAATTAAATTTCTATGGCCCTATTGTCTGTGATGATTTCTATATGATGAGAAACGACTTTAACGTCAAGTAAAAGTCCCTGTTAAATGAAGTTGGGGTCGTGATAGATCCCTTTCGGTATTGACAAATTTGCAACATTAAAGCCAAATATGTACATGAGAAATGAATTTTGAAGTATCTAGAGATTTATACGAGAGATAGACATTTCGGTAATTTGATTTTGATGTTTTTAACAGCTCATGAAGAACACCTTCAGATAATGTGGTTTGTCACTTTCATTCGTGTGAAAACAAATCAAAGGGGCGCATTTTGAAAAACCATTAATGTCAAAGAAGTCCAGGAAAAATTGGGATCGTCAGAACTTCTCCTAAAACTCATTGTCAGTATTTAGGAAATGCAATCGAGCTGCGTAGACCATTCTTTAAGTCGATTTCACGAAACTACAATCATAAGGTTTTAAGTATAATCAAAGAGCATCACTTGCTCTACTTCGTCCTCGATCAGAATTGACATTATAGCCATAAAAGTTACATAAAAACCTACAAGTATCATTGTTTCCAAAAAAAATTCTATCACGTGTGATTAAAGAAATATACAGCCCGTCGAATGTGCTAACATAGAGCACACGATACGAAGGGGCGCATGGTCTGCTTAGATCAACAAAGTCTCGATCTTGTCCTTGATACCGTAGATCTGGTTCTTGATCGAAGAAGCGTCGTTAGAGGTAACAGAGGCAGCAATAACTGGTCTAGACACGCCACAGGCTCTGCCCAAGGCAGTCTTGGAAGGCACAAAAACGTAAGGAACGTTCTTGTCCTCACACAACAAAGGCAAGTGCAACAAGATCTCGATAGGCTCGGTGTCGGCAGCCATTATGATGAATTCAGAGATACCTCTGTTCAAAGTCTTGGTGGCCTCGTTGGCACCCTTCTTCAACTGTCTCAAGTTTTGTGCTTGTTGGACAACGTCGAGAATTTGCTGGGACAAGCCGGAGTCGGCCAATGGGAAGGCTTTGGGGTTAACAGACATTTTATACGATTTGGGAGATGGTTGTTCTGGCTCCTTGCAATATTTAGCTCACCGAATGTAGTACGAGATTTGATTTTTTCTTCGCTTTTCACGATGAGCCTTTAGAGTCTTCCCGATGCGTGTATCTGTGCAGGTCAACCGTAGCATGAACATACTCGTGCGTTTTAATTTTTCCAAACCCAACGTCGCTCATTGAAATAGTGTATTCCTGGCCATTAGTTGGGAGGCACTAAACGTGTTTAATATGTTCTGTACCTTGCTTTGCGGAAGATGAAACCAACCTTCTGTGGAGAATTTCCGTAATGATATCCGCGCCCAATATGTCTTTCCTCATGTATAACTTGGCAAACAAGGAAGGACCCGTGAATACTTGATTCGAATATGCCGACTTTAATGAGTTCAGAGAACAACTTTTAAAGAGCACCCAGTTAATAAATCTACTTACGATAATGGTGCTCATTGTCGTCCATCTGAACCTCTTGTGATGACGCACTAGCGAGGTGAGCAATAACTCTAACCAGAAATAGATTGATTACGTTCGCGAAATCAGCATTCTGAAGTGAAATAAAGAAACCCTATGATACTATCAAAGGGACTTTATTGCACAATTGTGTTCTTTTAAATCACATGTTCATCCGATTATTCGTAATGGTACCAAAATTACGCGTGGTGCAAATCGCAGCACTGGTCCTGTACCTGTACTTGGGTGCTCGCTGGGGAATCTCCGAGAAAAAATTAAACGCCAACGTTGAGGGTTATCTAGGGACCCACCAGTTGCTTTTCTAACTTCAATCAATCACTTCTTCCAGAATGTCTGATTTGTGGTATGTACGAACGTCTGCCTACGGTGTCTATAAATCCATCCGAAGTTTGCCAAACGCGTTTTGACAATTCCGGTGTTCTTTTGATCGCCCCCTATGCTTTTCTGTCATGCTGTCGTCCAATCACTGTTATCAATTACTCGCTCTCTATCAATGAACTCAATTAAAAGCGCCAAATTTTTTTTTGCCAGAATTTCAGACAACCATTTCCCTGAATGGAATTGTGAGCGTTAATTGCTACTTCAGCTTTGTGCCCCTGTTCCAATTGCTTTAACTTGTTGTTGGTTCGCGCCTTCAAAGTGATTGCCTACCCCTTATGCCCTATCTTGATTCAACGCCCTGTATTACCTCGCCATCTTATGGACGCATCAACTTGACATAATCCTGTATCAGAGTGTTAACGAGCAAACCTCCAATTGAGAGATATATAATCAGATCGAAGACGAGAGCTATTGCTGCCCAATAGAAAACGTCGTTATCTCCGAACATGGATTTGTCATAAGTACGCAATTTCCTTTCACGGATCCAGATTACTAACAATATTCTAGCCCAGTCTACGCTCCCTTTTTCGGTGCTATTGGTTGTACCGCTGCCATCGTGTTCACTTGCTTTGGTGCCTCTTACGGTACTGCTAAGTCTGGTGTTGGTGTGTGTGCTACCTGTGTCTTGAGACCAGACTTATTGTTCAAAAGTATCGTCCCTATTATTTTGGCTGGTATTATCGCCATCTACGGTTTGGTCGTTTCTGTTTTGATCACAGACTCTTTGAAACAAACACAAGCCTTGTACACCGGATTTATCCAATTGGGTGCTGGTTTGGCTGTCGGTTTGTCCGGTTTGGCTGCTGGTTTTGCCATTGGTATTGTCGGTGATGCTGGTGTCAGAGGTAACGCTCAACAACCAAGATTGTTCGTCGGTATGCTTTTGATCTTGATTTTCGCTGAAGTCTTAGGTTTGTATGGTTTGATTGTTGCTTTGTTGTTGAACTCCAGAGCCACGCAAGATGTCACCTGTTAAACCTTTTAAAAAAGCAGCGTGACCCTTAATTTGTCGATATTGACATAATGTCTGACAGCTTCCTCTCGTTAGCTGAAAGTTTCGACCAAAGGACGGTTTTGGTTACGCGTACATTCAATGCTTCATTTCTATCAAAGCTCATTCAAAGTCAGATGGTCCATATATAATTTGACTCTCTATATCTAGAAAAAAAAATTACATCAAGATATTTTCTATACTACGACTCAATGTAGACCCTGCCTATCTTACCGACAATTTTCTCCCTCAAATCTCTAATCAAGTCTTTCACTGTTGACGGAGGCTTTTGATCGAATTCTTTTAATCTTACCCTCCAGTCATGGCCGACATCCTCTGGAATGTTTTCGAGCGCGAAGTTGTATAATTCGTCACAGTCCTGAGGATCTGCCGACCACTGGGCCTCAAAGGAGTCTATGAGTTCCGTCATGAGAATCAACTGCGGCATATCAAACTTATGCTCAATTGTCAAGGGAAGAAACTGAGCTAGTAGTAAGGGCAGGAACTTTTGCGGCATGAACTTGAACCTTAGCAAACGAAAAAGCCTCGAGATATTTGTAGAGAGGCTCTTTGAGTCAGTTACCGACATGAAAAATTCAGCCAAGACTGCGTAAGGTGCGATACATTGTCTGATAACCGGATGAATTTCAAGTTCCTCGTCAGCGTCATTAGCCACAACACGCATGAGTAGTTCGTCCGGAACTGGTGTGCTGTTGAGCAAACAATCCTGAAAAAGCAAGTCCCAAACAATGCGTTGGATTTCCTCTAGAGCTCTGGCGCTTTCTTGTGTCGAGATCATGTCATCATAACTACCCACAAGCATGTTCAAAGCTTCAAGAAGGTGTCCGTCTTTTAGGGACTTTTTACCCTGTTTTAAGAAGAGCTTGCTTACCACATTAGTGAGATTAAGTTTGGCACAAATCGTAAGCGCCCACTCCAAGTCGTCATTAGTCGTACAGTGGTAATGAGGCAAGAATTCGGCAACGACTGCTTTTGTTCGTGCCGCGGACTCTCGCGATGAAGATATAACTGGGGCCATTAGGATTCCGAGCCCAACTGGAACCAACTCATGGACTTCCAAGCACTCATAAGCATGCCTTGTGAGCAAGTAATCTGACACGTACCTTCTGTCGAGATCCCCAGGCCCATCAAGCATTTTTTCGGAAAAATCCAAGTAGTACGAGGAAAAAAAGCCCTTGAGCTCAAAGAGTTTGCTTACGTAGGCAGCAGTCGCAGGATCATATGAGTCAATTGCGAGAATTACGCGAAGAAACTTTTGCGAGATAACATCTCGGAATGCTTGCTCCAAATCGGAACTCACGTCACTTCCCTTCTCAGCTATAGCCAATTTATAGTAGTCAGTATAAACAGACTCGTCATCGCGGACCTGGTAGAGAGAAAGCGCACCGTACATCTCGTACCAGGTTCCCACGAAGGATGCTGTGGATTTCGGAAGTCCGCTGATGAGGCAAAGGAGATCATGAATTTGCAGCGCGATAGTTACATGGGCCAAGTCAGTGATCCCGGCCTTCAGGCTCTTATAGTTATCACGAAACTCACACACGGTGTACTTCCATTCGGCAAACTGGCCCTTCAACGCCATGACTCGGTAATTTTCTACAAGAACGGTGAAATCCTCGATAATAGCATGGAGATCAGGGCACTCTTGCGCGAGCTCCTCATATTTGCATGACTTAAGTGAAGTTACAGCCTGATCAAACAAGCCACGGGAGAGTAAAGTGCCCATGTAAGATGTCCAGAATTGCGAATGCATGTAAGGCTTTGGGCTATGGTACATGACCGCGTCAATGAAGTCGTTTTCCGGCTTCGGATCGTACTTGTTGATCCACTCTAATATTTCTTCAGGTCTTTGTCTCTCGGAAAGGGGAAACCAGTTCGATTGTACGCAGTCGAGCAAGGCAGAGAGATTCTCATAACTCTGCGCGTCTTCGTCGGAGACCTGGATTTGGACTATTTCGTGAAATGATGCAAACGCTTCCACAAGCTTGCGGAAGGCGCTATTGATTAGGATTTCCTGATATTGAGCCGTTTTGTTTTTGCCAAAATTTTTGGCAGATGAAATCACGCCGATCTCGTCGTCACTGTCTTCGTGCAAGCCGAGTGTCAGCAAACCCACCACGTTTTTGGCCGCCAAATCCTCCACAGACTTATATAGTTGCGTGATATAATTGGCCTGAGAGCGTCCAAAGTCATTTGGGTGATTGTACGACTTCTTATACTCGGAGCTGCTGAACTGGAACTGTAGGTCTTTCTCCCCCAGGAGCCAGTCCTGGAACGATGGGTACTGCTTCGTTAAAGGCTCAAGCAGCTCGCTACCAGAATCGGACATCGACTCTGTCTGATTTTCCAGGGTTACAGACAGGTCATCTGGCACCTCGAGCATCTCGATGTCCTCGAATTGCATGTTTCGTTTCGATATCGACTGTATACTTTCCTAACGTTAGCTTAAAACTGATACATTCGAGCTGACATTAAGGATGTACGGGTGTGCAATGGTCTCTCAATTCACCAATTGAACAATTTATTTACCACCACATATTTACTGACTAAGGTGAGTTTGATATTTGTAATCCCAAAGATGTAAAGGATATTACAGACAGAAAAAAAAGACCATGATTAAGTATAATGTATTAAGTTGGTTTTCATTAGATGCGTTAATTGCAACAACCTGTGTTGCAAATTGTGGTTAGCGCGGCTGTGGATAGAACAATGAGGGCCAATCTGGACTTAGATCAACGTATAATGTCGGCGTCTGACCAAGTGTTATAGCAGACTCAAATCGCAGCGTAACTTCGCAAGCTCTATCAGTAGTTCTTCGGGACATGCATCGGAATACTTGACTTTAAGCAAGTCTATGTCTCGTCCGTCAACCAAACTTGAGGAGGTGCCCCTAAATTGATTTTTGACGAGCGTCAGCGCTTCAGTGTTCTGTTCTTCAGACTTCGCCTCCAAATAGCTTTGAGCTAGTAGGTACCTTGAAAGGTCTTGGACTCTATACACGTTTCCTTTCACTGTAGCAAAGAGAATTGTAATTGGGTCTTCCAGGATAATGAGAATCTCGTTAATTTGCTCGTGAAGACAAGCGTGAAAGAGCAGATCAAAGCACAGTTCATCCAATATTGCCGCTTTGGCTTGGCCTGTCTTTCTGGCGGCCCATATATTACCCTCAGAGTCTCCGTAGACGAATGCTGGAAACGTCTTGAAAGTAGCTACGGCTGTGGCGAATGAGGAAGTGAAAGGATTCCGAAGCGAATGGAATCTAGATTCAGCTAATGATGCCATGAATACACCTCGAATTGCGTCTGCCAAAAGCCAGAATTCGTCATTCCCATCGATACTTGCCCCGAAGAATGGCGCGTGATCGTGCTTCAACGCTCGTCCATTCCATATTTCGCGCTTCAGGTCTTTAGTGGTGTTTAATGTAAATGAGATAAAGGTATCACCAACTAAGCAAATCATATTCTTATGACTGGCGATTTTAGAAAAAGAGAACGTTTCTGGCATCATGCAGCAAATCGAGATATTCTTTACTGGCTCAATCGTATTCAGCGCCACTCGAAACACTTTCAAAATGTCTGATGGGTCGTCAACAGAATTGGCAACAACAATGTATGTTTGCTTTCCCAATGTATATTTGCCTTCGATGGAGCACATTCCAACAAATCTCGCTGGTTCTGAGGGCTTGAAAGTATTCAAGATTCGGAGCGATGAGCGATCAAATAGTAAGAGAGACAGAATCAGGTCCATCTGGCCCGCTGTAAAATTGGGCTTGGCCTCTATTTGAAGCGCAACGGTGTGCAGCTCAGAGACATCGATGCTCTGCAAAATAAGATGATTCGAGCTGAATGACTCGTTATGTCCTTGAAGGTCTTTATACAGATAATGGCTCAAGGTCCCATCTTCAAATAAGACAAGAAATTTCCCTGAGTTCTCGCCGCATTCCACAAGCTGACAAGCACGCACACGATAAACGAAAGAATGCAATTTTGTGAGTTTTAAATGAGCAGAAGGGCCCTCGTTTCGATGAAGAAGGAACAACGAGAACGTATCAAAGATGAGAATACCCCCATTTCCAGCATAGCTGACCCGAATAGTGCCGCTACTTTGCTGTGCCTTCAAGTAGCGTGCCTTCTTCACGTCCCAAGACTGATTAGAAACGGGTAAGTAAAACAAAAGCCCTTCTCCATCGATCATCACTACCGAATACGTTGACTCGTTAAGCGGAAATCGCAACAAAGTGGTCTTTCCTTGAAGACCCGTGGAAACAAGAGCGATGACTGCAGATTTATTACCAGTATATCGCAAGTGCACCAATTTGCCGCACCACAGCGAAACAAATACATTCAAGGAACGGCCATTGTCATCCCAAACTAGACCTGTGACCTCGTCCAAATCTTCAACAACAACCACGGACGTTCTACCAGACGATTTGAGGTAGAAATGTGCAGATTCTTTCTGGACATACTCAATGACTCGCAACTCGTCAATTTTCCACGAGTAAGTGACTGAATCACCACTCGGAACGCAATTCTGAGAGAGAGTATCGGAGCAATCACCGGTTATTGGCGTTGTTTCGGCAAGAGAAGGATACTCAAGGGTTGTGACGGGATTCCCTGCGTCGTCCAGGAGCACCACGAGATTCGCATCTTCAGAGCTCACCATACTAAAAGAGCTGTGAGCATTCTTGACATGAGCCAGGTGACGGTGCTCGACTTTATAACGAGAGTCTACAACAAGCTCAAGTTCACCACTATGGAAGCCGCCTCGGGCCATCAAAATAGACCTTTTATGATTTTTGGCGTGGAAGTTCATGTTAAGAATTGGAGACGCGTTTGTCACACTCTTGATAATGTCGATGTGTGGAGCTCGCGGTAATACCCGGAATAGCACAGAACGGGATTGGTGAGACGTGGCGTAAAACACGTTATCCTCTAAATGAACCAAACTGGAAGCGATTGTGGTCTTGCCCAAATCAAGGACCTGAAATTGGGTCACTGTGATGGTCAGATGTACCGATTTAACCTCGAGATACACGAGTAATGTTGTACCTGTATCAGAGACCAACAAGTGGCGTTGTTCGTCGATCTGAATTGATGCCTCGATCCGTGAGCCAAGAAAGGTCGATGCATTGGCAGCCATACTTAGCGTGACGACATTATGAAGCTTGTTGAAGGATACAGGAAAGGTTTGATCGCCCACCAGATCTGCGAGACTCAAGTATTTTTCAGGCGGGGCAAAGAACCAAAGCTTGAGGTCACTGGCCACCAAGAAGCCGCCGCCAACTGTCGCAACGTGGGATGGGGCCCCAGAAAAATGTTCCATTTGACGCACCATAGAGAATATCTGGAGGTCGGCCAGAAACGTGTAGTAACGTAGGGAATAGTTGAAGTCGATGTCTCTGTATAAGACGGCAATCGTTGGAAAGGAACCTCTTTGTGACACAGCTATCAGTGACACAACAATGTTGCCGATGGAAAACGTCTTTGAACTGGACGTATTCTTCCGATGTCTCTTGCGCAGAGAAGCGTGAGTTTCTTTGGAGGCCAACGCGTCTACATTGAATATCGTAAGGAATCCAGTATACTTATATAGGAGCAAGAAGTCATTCTTTCCATCAGAGCAACTTAGAAGAACTGGGTCGATTTCGAGCGATTCCGAGTGGCCGGAAACGGACAGAAATGGCACTGTGACGAGAGGCACGAAGTCATGCGGCCCAACGGTAAATGTTTCAAGGCCTCCATCGAGAAGCGCAGCAATTATAGTGCCATTTTGCTTACTTTGAATTGACACCAAGCCTCGGATTTCACCCCTGAGTTCTTTTGTGTAACGTACACGGAGGTATGGGTTGGCCAGATCTAGATCTAGGTTTATATGCCAAGCTGTGAGCAAAGAGCCATTGGCGTCCACAAGCCAGGATTCATCTCCACCAGGCTCGCCTGGGATTATCTTTAGGGCATATCTCGATTGTGCCAGCTTGTATAGGGTGCTGAGAAAGTAGGTCATCTTCTCAATTTCTATAAATGTTGCAAGTTATTACCACGAAAGATGGCCTGGGGCTGCGCGGTGCGCCCTTAAGTGATGCACACTATGCGGGAAGGCCTTCCTGAGATTGTTCATTCTACCAAAAATGGGGTTTCTACATGACTTTTCATTTGCAATTAATTTGAGCCCACATTTATTAATGATACAGAAGCCTTTTTCTCAAGAAAATAAGCAGCCTAATTAAAGCCTGAAATAAGTCTGAATATATAATATTAGTAGGACGACCCTACTTACTTGGTTGTACGCATAAAACTCATCATGATACATTAATTTGACTACTCTCAAATGGCTTAATTCCTTTATCCCAAGTAGTCGAACTTTGCTGACAAGGTAACCCCGCCAGTCGATTTGCAATGCGGGGAATTTACCCAAAGCCGCAAGCAAGCAAATGATTGAGGCGACTAGTAAAGGGTTCCGAAAACTAAAACACATTATTTCATGATGCTCATAATCAAGTAAACAAGCCCAGTCACTTGCTGCGAATCGTATCATGTCGCAAGAATTATCTCGCCCCAATATCACTTATCGAGTATGAGGTCAACCTGTTCTTTCTGTTTGTGATTGACCCCAGAAGTAAACTTTGGCATTAAAATTAGTTGGAGTCCAGTTACCAAACCTATTTGATACACATTTTACCTTTATTGCAAGTGACCTCACATTAAGGCCACGCCAAAGAACAGAGCTTTGAAATTAGTTTGCTAACAATATCACTCAGCTTTAATGAGGCGGTGCATAAATTACAAACCTGAGATGCAAACTTAGATGTAAGTGACAAAGATCATCTGCTGTCTGACTAAATTCTATTGTTATATCAGTTCCGTCATGCCTTATGGATTCGCCGCAGCAGATAGAAAATCAGACAATAAGACGTGCGCTGATGCTTAATGAGACGTGGTACGGAACCCACACCAGAAACTCTTGGACTTTTTATGATACTTTGTCTCGGTGTGAATAGAGAAACGTGAAATTGTTATTTAGTTTGATTATGCGTGTATTCCCGATTTGTGTCCACTTTTCTGCACAACTTGCCCAAGCTTGCGTTGTTGCCCTCTTTTGTTCCTCCGCAAAAAGACTTTCCCCCCATTTATGAAAACGCGGGTCCATAAAGTGGGGGCTATACACAGAGTAAGAATGGCGCAGAGTGCCAGTGTTGGGGCGTTGAGAGCCCAGTCCCCTAGTTCCTATTCTTAAATTCCTCTTTTCTTCCATTCAAACTTTGCACAAGACGAAACAGCGCTACTGAAATTTGCTATTGAGGATTTGCTTTCAAATCACCGGCACAACGGGATATTTTTCTTCCCTAATACTCACTTGTACCCGCTATCCAGTCTCGTTTTTAGCGTCTTGATTGAGTCCTCCACTTATTTCCGCACTGGCTTGATTCAGCGACTACTTATTCAACAGCTCAGAAACACCCATAAAATCAAGGGATAAAAAAAGGCGCCCCTAATTCGAGGTAATTCAATAGAATTTCCGAAGGGGCTTTTCAATTTCCCACCTACAGACCCTCCACGCAAACAGCGACGTTGCCGTCAGGAGTCCTCCCAGTTCCCGCCGGCTTCATCCTTGTTTGCGCACGGTAGAAGACATTTATGTCGTCGGCGCCCAACGGACCGCACAAATCGGCTCTGTCATGGAAGATTCTCGATCTCCTTAAGATCCAGTCATCTCCCAAACCTTCCAGGAGTCCGCTGGCCTCTAACTTACCCGCTGAGGAGTCTAAATCTGTGTTTAAATGTGCGTGTTGCGGCACCATCTTAGTCTCGGAGGGCGAAACCACGAAGTTTTTCTGTGCACAATGTCATACTACGTGTTTATGCACAGAATTTGACTGTACAGAGCCATCCAAGATAGTTCTGATTTCGTCCACTTTAGTCAATGAGTTGGCTGCCAAATGTCTTGAAGGAGAAAGAGCAAAGGATTCCCATGAACTACACGTGAAACTCAAACCACTACTGGATTATTTGTTGGCCGCGTTTTCCAGCATCCACTGTCTCAACAATTCATTCAAGATCAAGAAAAGGAGCCGCCGTGCTCATTACTCATCGAGCAATATAGACTACGCAGATATCCGGAAAACGTTTTTGATCTTGCTTCTGCTTCCCTCTAAAAAGCCTCTTTACTGTGCGTTGACTGGTGCGTGCAATTGTCTCAAGCGATTACCGATAAACCTTCCCGACGATCCGCGTAATCTCTATTGGGTGGTGGTGCTATTAGAGATTCCAATCTTGCATAAAGCGTTGACCGATTGGGAGAGCCGCACAGCAAATCCGGCGCCAAAGTCGATGGCTGAGGTACCAGAGATCCAGGCACTATGCTATGAGATAATTAAACGTCTCATCGGCGTTTTAAGCCAGGCAGAGACGTACGCCTCAGGAAATTACCTTGCAAGTTGGTTCCTGAAGCTCCCGAAAGACGAGTTCTTGCTTAAGGTAGATCTCGTTAATTTATACATAACGTTTCAGTTAAAGAAGTACTTCTTTCTTGCAAATAATCCCGAATTGTCCAGGCGAAGCAGTGTGGGAACGCCGGAAAACTCTATGTCTCTGATGAGACGTAGAACTAGTTGCAACGGACACATGGCAGCTGAGGACGAATATTTCCAATTGAGACACTTGAAGGTCGAGGTTGAGAACATTGCTGGAGAGACACCCGGCTGGTCCAGGCTCTCAATGAATCCTACCTCCATTCCAAGAAAACCCAGCATCAAAAAGAAAAACGATCTCAAAATCAGGCTTCATCAGTATACTCTGAACTACCATTTAAGGACGGCCGCGGGTGCACTTGGTCTCTTTGTTAAGGCGAACTATATTCGATTGAACGAGGAAAAGCTTTCTGTCGATGCATTCTATAACTCTCTTGTTGACTTTGTTAACGTCAAGCTTGATTTTGACTCGTGGCTGAGCAAGAAGAAGAAATTAACACAGAACTCAGACAAAGAACCGGGGCTCCAGACTGTGATTGACTACATACATGGAACTGCCGAAAACTATATCCTGATCGATGACCGCCCTCAATATTCACAATTTTACTTGTGCCAATATCCGTTCCTAATCTCTCTAGGTGGGAAAATCTCCATCCTTGAGTACGAAGCACGCCGGCAAATGGAGCGCAAAGCCGAGGAGGCTTTCATAAATTCACTTGATAAGCGCATTGCATTAGATGTGTACTTCAAAGTTCGTGTACGCCGTGACCATATAGTACAGGACTCTTTGATGTGTATTGAGCTTAACCAGAGTAATTTGAAGAAAAGCTTGCGGGTACAATTCATCAATGAACCTGGGGTCGATGCGGGAGGCTTAAAGAAAGAATGGTTCTTGCTATTGACTCGAGCCTTATTCAGTTCCAGAACGGGCATGCTTCACAATGTGGAGCAGTCTAACTTGCTCTGGTTTAATGTTCTTCCGGTGCGAAACCTTGAGATTTACTATTTATTCGGAGCAGTCCTTGGGTTGGCGATCTACAATTCTACAATATTAGACTTAAACTTTCCATTGGGATTATACAAGATTTTACTTGACTTACCCGTGGGACTTGCCGATTATAAGGATCTATATCCTGAGGCTGCTCGGAATTTGTTCAAGCTAAGAGACTTTAGCTCAGATGAGCTCGAGTCTGTAAACTTAGTTTTTGATGTGACATTTCTGGATTTGTTTGGAAAATATCATCAGCGAGACTTGATCGCAAACGGAAGCAATATAGCAGTCACAGCCAGTAATAGGGAATCATACATTGACAAGTACGCAAGATTTTTCCTAACAGATGGTATAGAAGGTCAGTTAAAGGCCCTCAAAAACGGATTTTCCAGTGTTGTTGATGGTAATGCTTTTTCTCTATTCCTGCCCGAAGAGATTCAATTGTTACTTTGCGGTAGTGAACAAGGAAGTTTCGATGTGGACGTGCTCAAATCTGTGACGAGCTACACCGGCTGGGGTAGAAAAGAAGACGCGGAGAACTCTTTGGCCGTGAAATGGTTTTGGGAATACTTGGCAGGACTCACCTTCCAGCAGCAAAAGCGGGTCTTGCTGTTTATAACTGGATCAGACAGGGTTCCAGCCACGGGGATCCAAAACATGAGTTTACGTATCAGCCGGCTAAATAATGGCCGAGATAGTGACCGCCTACCTATAGCTCACACATGCTTCAATGAGCTTGCAATCTACGAGTACTGTACGAAGGAAAAGATGGTCGACAAGCTTTCAAAAGCAATCTACATGCTGGCTGGATTCGGGATACAATGATGTCTAAATAGGTCTAAAATTACCTGTGACGTGTATGATTACTGGCATTAATAGTTTGCAAAACGTTCAGCATTTTTGGAAATAAATGAACCGAATGAAATAAACTCAGGTCTTGTATCAGAACTACTAATTTCTTTACCAGTGTAGTACAGGTGAAGATCGTTCTTACTTCCAGCATCACGTGACACGTGACATGTGATAATTGCAAAAACTGTTGCAACCAATACTCTCGCGGCGATTACTACAAGAACTCTCGCGGAGAGAGTAGCCGAAAATAAGGTCCCATATCGGAACACCTCCGAATCATTTGTCAAAAAAATAACTAGAAAAGTAAAGCTAACTTAAGATTTGAGGCTCAGATGAAAAGTATGCAATGGCCTTTAGTGAAATGCTCAACACTCGCCCCCAAGACTTCACGCACAGAAAATAAAGCAGATCGGGGGTTACCCGCACCTTTACTAGCCAATGAACGGAGTGCGAATTTTGGTTGGTGCGAAAAGCTAACATCGTCTTACCAACGGAAAATCCAGCCCAAGCAATAATATACTCAAAACTCACATCCACACTCGAATATGTCTCTTGCATTCAGAACGTTGAGAAGCAGTTTGGGCTTGAAAGGTATGTGCTTTTGATTTTACCTCTTTTTGAGAAGAATGATTCTGTCTTGGATGTTCAAATGTGGTAAGTGGATATCCATAAAGCCGGAGAATGAATGGAACAGAAGACCCGTGGAAGGTAAAACAGAGAAAAGCTTTCATTCATTTGCTTCTTTGTCATATGTTCTTATACCCTGGTACGAAGATTTGAAAACGAATAGATCCCCAAACTTTACCTATACGAAATCCTAAAACTTTAACTTCATTTAAAATCCATTTGCCAAGAGCACGAAAAATATTAGGGAAAGCTTTTTGAGAAGGATTCAAAGTTAAATGTGGAAGCGCCTAATTCAAACCGCCAATGCCTATAAATCACATTTGAGTTCCAGAGTACATGTGATTATTCACATTCAAATCGATACATGCCCCCTGGTGTGCTCAGTTCGTTTTCTGGCATATTGAGTGTTCAGTGCATCCAGAAACATTCTATGACATGCTAACCTCCGTTTGACCGAAACATAAACGACTTCAAATTGGGTCTTCACTTCACATCACCCAGCATAGCTTCACATGCTCGAGACACTGTAAATAAAGTTGTATCAGTTACTAACCTACCAGGATCTGCTAGAGCCTTGTCCTCTACCTCCTCGGCTCTTGGGCCATACAATCAGCCGGACTTCTCCAGCTACCTTCACAACAGAGGCGAGAAGAACAACAAGAACTTCGCCTACTTCATGGTTGGGTCGATGGGTTTGTTATCTGCTGCTGGTGCCAAATCTACCGTGGAAGCTTTCCTTTCTTCTATGTCTGCGTCTGCCGATGTTTTGGCTATGGCCAAAGTTGAGGTCAAGTTAGCTGCCATTCCCGAAGGAAGCAATGTCATTGTGAAGTGGCAAGGTAAGCCTGTTTTTATCAGACACAGAACTAGCGATGAGATCGACGAGGCCAACAAAGTTGATGTCTCTTCGTTGAGAGACCCCGAGACCGATGACCAGCGTGTCAAGAAGCCCGAGTGGTTGGTCATGTTGGGTATCTGTACCCACTTGGGATGTGTCCCTATTGGTGAAGCCGGTGACTTTGGTGGTTGGTTCTGTCCTTGTCACGGTTCCCATTACGATATCTCCGGTAGAATCAGAAGAGGTCCTGCTCCATTGAACTTGGAAATTCCTGCGTACGAATTCTCTGAGGATGATGTTTTGACCGTCGGTTAAATGCTCAAAGCATTATTTGAGATCGGGCCAAGGGCTGGTCTTTCTGGGGTTGATCTTGCTTCATGGAAATTAGAGCTTCAATATAGATAGTTCATTCAAATGAGCAAATGAGCGAGTGAGTGGAGAGATTTAAAAACGGATGAAAAGTGAAATATTTTCTATACATATACAATACAAATTGCATTCAGATTAACCAGATTGTATCTTATCTGTGAAACGAAACAAAAACCCTAAAGAGATCATGTCTAAAACTGCAGGGGCTTATACCCCGAGTACTGAGATGTGTCCCTGTTGTATCCCATCCGGTCATGGCCACCCTCATAGCGTGGTCCGGGCTGGTATGTATGTTCCATTTGTCGCATAGGCGGATGCTGTGGATACATGTTTACCATGTTGTATGGTTGTTGTGGGGGCTCGACATATCTATTTTTATGAGCGCCTCTGCAGCAGCAGCAGCACAAGGCACTTAGACATGATACGCCCATACAAAGACATTGAATAAGTGTGGCCAAGAGCCATAGCACAAATACTGCAGCAACTGCAATGCCAACGATAGCCACTATTTTGCAAGTCTTATTGTCCATACATGTGTCCCAGCTTTTAAAAGATTCCGCGGTACTTTTAACATCTCGCAGGAAGATATGAGTAGCGTATACTTTTGGACAAAGATCAAGAAGCATGTTTCGTCTCTTCCGAGATTTTGGATTTAGGAATGTGCTTTTTGAAATTGAGATTAGCAACAGATGCTTTAAATGGCAGATTCAGTCTTTTATAGATTTGTTGAAAACAATGGTAGCCTGTGAAAGACAAAAATAAGTAACTCGGACAAGATTCAGTGCGCGTGTTTCATTTATGTAGGTGCCTGTGGGGAAAGTTTCGTGTATCGTTGATGCAAGGCTCAGTAAGATGAGCAGTTCAGTGGCTGTGTTCGCACGAGTTTCCAAAATTCGACATGAGCACATGGGCACCCGTGCTCCATTACATGAAGTATAGAGTATAACTTGCAATCTCGCTACCAGGAATACAGGAAAAATGTAAATGGTAAAAGGTATTTTGAATGTATAAAGACACAGAACTGAAGAAATGTGACGACAAAATAGAGCTGAGCCTTAGATCCACCTTAAACTTTTGCACTCCTCGGAATTCGAGTTGGCATGTTCGCATTTGTTCTGGCCTGGCACATGCACCAACCACAACAGAGATCCCATCTTGGCAAAAATAGTCGAGTTTCGTAGATATCTCTTTGTAAAAAGCACGAGCCAAGTTTCGAGACAAGGTGTTGAAATTTCCACTTCAAATTTGTTTGATATTCTCGCTGGTTGTGCTGGCTATCATGCTGATCTCTTATCTATGAACAAGAAACCGCTGATTCCGATCAATTTTAGATCTCTCAGAGAAAATATAACAGAAAAAACGTTTCTGAGGTATGTGTCTTATACATGTTTCTTTCAAAGGAAGAATGATTTTCAGATTACCCTTTGCCCAGCTACAGAGAGTTTCAGCCGTATAAGCCTGCCAAGACGTTTATTACTCTGTAATATCAAATCTTTGAAGACAACACGGATTAGTACTGTACGTGAAAACCGTATCTGATTAGAGGATCTCCGGTTCTATTTTTAGATGCTGATTCTCGAAGACGGAAACTACATGTCCGTTTAGGCACAAAGATATTCTTATAATTCAGATACAAGAATAATCACACTACGATTTTGTATCTCTCAATTCGGTTACTATTAACAATAAGGGAGATTAAGGGGATATGGAAGTGGTTGAATTAATGCCAGTGTCTGCTCAATCTGATCGTTGGTAGCGGGCACGACCAGATGACCGGACTTGGCGAAACATGAACTGTCCTCCGAATTGTCGATCACATTATCGAAGTTAGATTATGATATAGGCTTTTTGATCGGACTCTTTATCTCTGGAAGTGAATTATATTATTCTTAGACAATGTAAGTTAAGCAATACTCTACTTACAAGTGTCCTTACTTAAGAATCTGCTGACCTTTTCTGTTACCATCTGTGATAGGCAAGAGAGAGCACATTAAGAAAGCTTCATCCCTAATCTGAGATTCTTGAAAATTATTAAGATGAAGCTTTTTTCGGCAAAATCTCACGTAGATATTGTAAAGAAGGCCAAAAAAATGTACAGATTTGTAAAAGCTCAGGGAAAGATCGGCATCTCTCTTTTGGTTTGTGTGAGCCGTATGCAATGTCCGAAAACGGTTGCAAATCTTCGGCAAGCAGGTCACATCCAATTGAATGCATAACCATTTTATAGCATTTATTCCTAATTCTTTGTGAATGTAACTTTAAACAATAGATAGTACAAAATTCCGGATATTAAAAAAATTCTCCAGTCGCGTATGGTGATGAATCACATCTAAAGTCACATATTATGCACCAGGGAAGAACTTAGGTTTGTGCTAGCGTGAGCGCGTGGATTAGGATGCTAATATTCTCCTCTTGACCTATTTTGCTGATAAAAATCCGGAGATCTTGGGTGAAAGGCCGGAAAACCCCTTTCTTAGCTTCTCGATTATTTACATTATTGTTCTTGTAAACTTCAGAGCTGAATATGAGGGGTAACAAGAATCCCAAGGGGGACACAATTTCTGACTCCGAGGACGCACTTGAGTTGCCGCTTCTCATCTCTCAAAGGTTCTTTGCCTTCTCCAACATTACAGTAATTTTGGAGATGTTTGTGATGTTTTTACTCGGTCACGGAACCCGACCTGCGGAACTTGTGTTAAATAACATATCAGAGGTACCATTGGAGCTTGCTGCTTTCATATTATTCAATGGATACGTTCTTCTGCTCATGTTCATTTTGACATGTTTAACCCCAAAGCCTTCCCCGCCAGACTTCGAGCTTGACTTAGCCATGAAGCACTTATTCAAACAATGTTGGTTCTGGATAATACTGGGTTTGCTTGTCATCTTGACGCCTCATTTCTTTATGCCAGTAATGCTTCTTTTGCAAAGCAGCCGATGAGATCAGAAATTAGCTGATCTCCCAATTTGTATAGTGTCTCAAAACTGGCAGGCCAGGAATGTATTGACTGGGTTGCATTGGCTGTTCAATTTTTAATCGAGTTATTTTAAAATATACTTTCAAGGTCTCCTTTTGGCTAATAACAATACACAATCTTTGCGAAACCGTTTTGAAATTAAATACTAGAACAAGAATATTCGCCGGACTTCTTATGCTGTAGTCAACTTTGCTTATAGCTGCTCGAATATACCATCACAAGGAAGTAAGTAATTATGAGGCACATACACCTAACCAATATAGAGGAGCTAAAACTTCATGCATTAACACAGGTGATATACAAAGTTACACCGAGATTTGCTAATTGCCTGTAATAGTTAGGCCATTTCACTTTTTGTGAATCTTGTTTTGATTTTGAAATTATACACCCGCCTTACTTTCGGCCATATTCTCGCAAATTTGTATAAGGTCCTTTCCTGGATACCTAAGTACGATCACCGGTCGATTGTGTGAGACTGTCACTTGTTTTTGAAGATCATTTGGTTTGTTCTGTGTAATTTTTTTGTAAGTGACTAATGACAAACAATTAAGTACATAATGTATGATATAAGAGTTTTAAAAGTAGATTCAACGAAAGGTGAGAAAAGGGCCATTTCCATAAATCCACATTTCAGTTAAAGTTTCATGATATGGCACAATCCTTTCCACTGACAATACATAAGTGAACAAACATTTGGAGGCATCAACAATGAAGCCGCTTTATCATTAACTAAAAACCAATAAAGGCTCTAGCTTACAGGATTGATACCTGTATTGTATGGAGTAGATTGGTAAGGTATTGCTTGAATTGGCGCCGATTGATATGGCCCGTATTGGTAATTATTAGCTTGCGTTGCAGGAGGCTGCTGCGGATACAAATTCGTGACATGAAATCGATCCTGACGACGTCCAAAACCAGTATTCCTTCGCGTTCCACCACGAAAGCCGCAACATAAAAAGCTTATGAGAGAAATTCCGAATCCGAGGATTAGAATTATTCCAACAATGAACCAGAGAGCCATTATCGATCCAAACACAATTGCGAGGATTGAAATAACTCTACAAGCAGTTTCTTGCATGCACATATCCCAGGCTGAAAAGTCATCACCCGTATAAAAGTCATTTCGCAGAAAAATGTGAGAAGCATGGGGCTTCGTGTAAAGACCGAGCTGCATTCGGAAGAGGTGTTGATGTTTTTTGGAAAACGAGTATGACACGATGATCGTTGTGTTAATAAGCGAAAGTGTTGATAATCAAACTTTGAGTGCGATTCAATTAACGCAAATTTAGAGCCAGTGACTAAACAAGAAAGTTATTTCAACTAACATTGTTGCGCTTCGGTTCTTCTTTATGTATGCGGCAAAATGCCCTGAAACTTTGCGTGAGGCTGAGTACGCGCGGCAGAAATTAGTTCTGGTGTGTTGCGTGCATATAGTGTGTGAGATACGAGTCTGACAGGGAAATTCGAGTGCTGCAACACAGATCGACATTTGAGAGTGGTCGCGAGTGCTGAGACAATGACGTCAGAATTTCATTGAGAGCGGATCCTTGAATGACCCAGCCTCCTTGGAAAAAATCTTTCCATGTGAAATAAATCAGTTATTTGACCGCTCTAGTAGAATAAAGGGGGTTAAGTGACGTGAGCTCCAAGTCTTTTTGACAAAGTTACCTGGATGATATTGCAATACGTTGCGTTTTTCACTTCTTGTCCTGGTATTTCGAAGTGAAATTCGCACCCGCTTTGAAGCACGCCCGAAAGCCCACCCGAAAGCCCACCCGACGCATGACCCTCAGATGTCATGCTTCCTAACAAAGATAGAAGACAAAATGGCATCCTATTTTGAAGAAAGTAACAGAGTTATGGTCATCTTTTTCTTGTTGACCAAATTGAACAAACTTTGAGGCTTCGTTCTCAAAACTGTGGAGATTTGATGAGTTGACTTTTCGATTTGAGCATCAGCATAGGTGTAGTGAATTCCACTAAAATGCAATCATGCTCCAACCCAGGAGAAGTTAGCGGACAAGATCGGGGACAACAAATGCTTGAAGGGCATTCTGAACCTATACTGGTACTTACAGTATAGATCGATGACCTCGCCAAAACTTTCGGATAGGCAACATTGAATTTTCATGAGTCCTTGAGCCACATTCTTTGAGTGTTTGCCCAATGTCAATTAGCTACTTCTTCGGTTCCTTCATATTTTTTGCTTTAAAATCATCAATTAAAATGTTAAACAATAGTGACTAGTTGTCAGATTTTGATTACCTGGGCAATAACAAGAGTAAAAAATTGACACTTTGTCAGATTTTGAAATGAAACAGTAGAAAGTAATTTGAGATAAGCTAATTGACTGGAAATGTACGGTAATGGAACTGCAAAAAAAATTTTGGGGAGCTAAAGAAAGGCTCACGCGACCGCATTATACTTGTCTCTATGCGTTACCTGACACCAGTCAATGTTTCTCGAACAAAAAACTCCTTGAAGTAAACTCGTTTGATATTGCTCAAATTATATAATATTCGTTATAAGTAAAAGATTATAACTAGTCCTCTGAGATGGACGACGAAAAAAAGATCCAGATCTTTTGTTGGTGGTTTCAGAACAAGCTGCTTCCAGTAGCAGCAGCAGTCGCAACGGTGGCAGAGGCAGCAGTCGCACTAGCAGCAGTCAGACTGGCAGAAGCTTTTCCCAAAGAGATGGCAACCAGTTCCACTGTCTTGGTTACCTGGCTAGATCCACCGAAGCTCTTTATCAAAAATTTCACAATCGTGAAGACAAGGTTGAAAAGGCTCAGAGAGCTTGTAGTAGTTGACGAGGATGAGGCCGAGGACGTGGACGGAGATGAAGATACTGTTGCGTTTTTGGCAGTTGACCCAGTAGATGTACCCAGACCTGTAAGACCAGATAAAAGAGCCCCAATATCTCCTGCGGATGATGATCCTGCTGCTGCAGTTGATGTGGTTGCAGTTGCTGCAAGACCTGGTAAGGTTGTGGTCGGCGACGAAGCACCAAGCCCCGAGATGTAAGTCTCAAAGCCAGCGATGCTTGCAGCAGCATCCGTTGCCCCTGAGTCTCCAATGGCAAGGGCAGTGGTAGCTGCTGCAGCTGCTTCGTTAGCGTCATCAGTGAGGAGAGTAGCGGCGGTAGCGGCTGCAACAAGTCCGGTGCTTGTAGTTGCTGCGGTTCCTTTAAGCCCTGCCAAGATTCCTGCTATGGCATTATCAGCCGAAGTTGTCACTGAAAGAGGGAGAGCAGATGTGAGTCGAAAGCTGGCAACGGCTAAAGCTAAAAATATCAATTGAACCATCGTGAATATTAATTAGACAATTTCTGTTGAGAAAAGCGGGGCCTTAGTTAATTTTGAATTGAGAGATTTGAGCAGGAGATGTAATATGTCCTTGAGACTTGAAAGATTTGTAAATGTTATTACTAAATAAATAAAAGACAAAGCAAATCAGGCTGATTATATACTTTTTTCTAATAGCGATAGGAGATATAGTGTGATACTGTTGGGGACATTACCCACCTAAGTTAATTGACTGTGTATATGAGCCCTGGTTAATTGCCTGCATCAGATATGGCAATTATCAGATCGCACTTTACCCCAAAGGGTAATTTTCCAAATTTACCGAAGTCCGTCTGCCCATAAACTGGCCTCAGAAACAATTTAGAGCAACATGAAAGGTCTAGAATTATAGTGAGCTACGCTCGAGCTATAAATAACTGATCGTCGGAATCACATTCCCATGTGATAAAGAATGGATGGGATAAGTGAGGGATGAACTTAAAGATGGTATTTAGTTTGAGTGGAAATCTCTATTGCGTATTACTACACCTAATTACCAACAAGTTAAGACTTTTTTGAAATAATAATAACGATCGGTGAAACTCTTGCTTGGTGCGATAGAGACACAGCCGTGTGATTCCCCGATGGAGCAATGTTCTCTACGCACTCTGACCGATAATTGCGGAGAATAACGTTCGTGTACAAGGGGTTAAATGAGGCGCTAACCGGCTTTTGAAGTGCATATTTCCCCTTACCCCTGACTTTTGTGACTAGGCTTTCGGCATTTGAAGCATGCAGCAAAAAGGGACTCAGATACCCCACATTAACAGGTTGCACTCTGTATACAAAGTCAAAGTTAGATTTTAGGTGGACAATTCGCAGGGACATTCAACAGCTGGATCATACCCCTGTTCTCCATATTTGAATTGATAGCAATCACGCCTCAAGCGGGGATTGAAGAATGAGACTTTCCAAAGGTGACGAGATTCCCCAGTACGGAAACCGATGTCCAGAGGCTGTTACCTTGACCCGTTTTTCGATGCTGATATCCTTTTTCTTCCCAAGAAGTGAGTTCAAATTCACCACAAACTTTTCTATGTAGTCTATTGCAACTTCTATCTCGGGTATATCAAAGAAGGTGATCATATCCTCATCAGATGATGCCTCAACGGTAATTAGTTTGTCCCCGTTTGTCAAAATCAACCTGAAAGGCGATATTTTTAATGTTCGCCCGAATGGCCTAATAAAGATGAGTTCCGGGCGAGGATCAATGCTAGAAATAGTCGCACTGGTCCTGAATTTCGTTTCACATGACACCACATGACATTGAACGGTGCTTAATACATCCAAGCTTATGTGTTTTACAAATGCATCATTCGAGTCCAGCAAGCTTTTGGGCCCAGACTCGTGGATATGAGAGCTCTCGCTTCCATCTAGCACGACATGAGCCTGAGAAACCAAAAGAGTGTTACATGTAGGTGTAGGAACACTTGTGGTTGCAGCTTGAGAAAATTGCTGTTGGTAAACTGCTGCCCTTGGGTCAACTCGACGTCTTTTGGTTGACTCCGATAGATTTTGAGAGCGCATTGTAAGCAGTGGATCTGAAGTTACACTCAAAGCACTGGACGTAGGAGCGTCGTCAGCGAGAGCGTCTGAACTGTTGTTTTGAGCAAAACCCGGTTTCGAGATATAATTTTCAAGGGGAAAATAACGACTTAGGTGCTCATAAAGTTTTAAGTCCATTCTTGAAGAGAGGCGTGTAATAAAAGAATCATAGACCTCCTCTTCAAAACTGGTCTTCAAATATATGGGCGCTGTGGGACCTTTGTCCCAAACTTCAATGTTGCCCAAGTATCCTTCTAAGCCATTCTTGTAAATGCTGATAGCGAAATTCAATTGTGCTAAAATACATAACCCCAGAATGTCACATCGTGTATCATCAAGACAGCTATAGTCATCCATCAGTGGACCGAAACGCAGCAAGCATTCCCAAACTTGACGAACTTTCTTAGGCGGGAGTCCCACGGCAATGATTTCACTTTTTTCCACCGGCTTATTGCCTATCACGAACTTTTGCGGAAGAAATCTTGGCAGATTTCCTTTGGCGAACCCCAGATCCGGATGGCTTGTAAAATCTGTCACCAAAAGAATTGCTTGATTCTTCAACGCTTTGAAAGCCAATACCACCACCGGAAGCGTGGTGTATGTTTTTGATGATCGGCTTGTGTATTTACTCACAGGCCCCAATTCAGAGATACTGTTTACATTTTCAGTACATGACATTGCAAAGAAAGCATGAGAATTCTATACACTTGTATTGCTGCTTTCTAAGTTTGTGAACCCATTGTGTTGGCCTCATTTTCATGAAATCTTAGCACAACGGACATAATTGGTCTGGGCACGACTTCTTGACAGGTCAGTTACTCGATTATGACTGCAAAATTCAAATTCTCTACTTGTAATTCAAATCGTGATCACTAGGTTCAAAGGGAAGGTAAGACCAAAGAGACCCTCCCGCAAAAGTCTGCTCATAAATAAGTGATTAGCCCATATGACAGAGTTGCATATTACAGTGCAGCTGTAAATAGTGTGCTCTGTACCGATCCACTGCACCCGTACACCTGTCCTTGTGACATAGCGCGGTGATTGCGAATTAAAGACATAGCTCTCTGTAAGAAACTACAATTATGAGAAGTATGTCGAAGAAATTTATGGAAATGGCGCTAGTTGAAGTTCCATCACTTTGTTCTCAATTCAAATTCAGAAATACTTGTCTGGATGCTCCCGGACTAGTATCAGCGGGTATCATCCGTGAAACCCAGCTATCACAAATTTGAAAGTCCCTCTGTGCCATAATTTCGATCAAGAGCCAACCTTATATTAACATCAGAACCTGGCCCAAAGCTGAATAAGAAATTCCTTAATGTATCCAAGAAGACAGAAGACAATGATGACAAACACAGGCCCAGAACCAGCGAGGACTTTCTTGAGAAAGGAGCACTAGACGAGGAGTCAGGCGATAGGTGGCACGGGTCTGATCTCATCAAGGCTTTGCGGTTTTATCAGAAAGCATTTGACGATTACATGCGAGCAGTTAAACTTGCGCCTCCAGGAGATTGGGATGTTCTCATGTTGGCCCACTACAATTCTCTGCGATTGCTATTTCATGTATACACACAATACCAGAGGACCGACGCGGTCAGTATCTTTGAACTAGGAAATGTGACTGATGTTGTGAATCGTGGGACGCATTCGGTGATTCAAACTATCACGGAAATCATATTAGCGCATGAAGTAGCGATCCTGTTTGCTGCGGATCGCGTGCCTATTGACCTCATGTTCAATGCGGCTATAGTATGCATGGACGCCGTAGATGAATTCGACACACCTGAAGACATATATGAAGTGGTAGAGCGATCTATGGAACTTTTAGCCTGCGTTTTACACAGGCAGATGTCTGAGCTTAGGCAAAAGTATAGTGATACAAATACTTCACCGATTGCGGATCCCGTTATATCGGATGAAAACCCTACCCCATCTGACGTTATTGACACGGTTGTTTCCGCGTATAATCTTGCACAAATTCTATACGAAGCAGTGGGAAGCTCCAATAAAGCTATTGACGATGCTTCCTCGCTTTTGGGGCCATTCATCACAGAAGTGGATGCTATTGCAATTGAAATTCTGGCTCAGTTTTCTCACATAAGTGGGCCGGGTGAAATTACACAAGAACAGAGAGACGAATGTTTGGTAGCCAAAGCATACGCTTTAGCTGCATCATGTATCTCCGTTGATGAAATCATCTTGGTGTGGGATGATCCATTGCTCCCGAAGTCTTCTGAACGCTATATGATGGCAGGGGATTGCATTGATAATTTTTTACAACGTTCCGGAACCAACGGAAGCCCATCTGTAAAACCTGAAATCTACTGGACAGCGCTCTCAAAAATGAATAATTACTTCAAGGTGGCTCAAGATTTTTTGACTCAGAAGCATCAAGAAATTAAAGCCGGTAGTGCATTCAATCAAGAGAAAGGAATTGGCTCCATAATTTCACAAATTGCGAAGATATTGATCGCCAGGTCTGATATCGACCTACAAAGATCTCAACTTCCGATAGAGCAGTCGATCAAGAATCTGAATTTACTTATGAATAACTCTAAGGCCTTTTTAAAAAACGCCATGACCTTGGCCAAACAGTCGGGCGGTATTCGAGAAACGGCTGTTGAGAAAGCCCAACGAGAAAAGAGAAGAATTGAGGCTGTCACAAGGCTCTGTATCTTAGAGGGTAAACTTAATGCTGCCGAGCTCAATTCAATCGTTGGTGTGGGCAGATGGGAAACCGAAATGGAAACTTATATCGACCTATGGTATTTTCCAGTCGGGCAAATCATTACAGAAAACCCTCAATAGGGAGCAAGTGATTCTATGACATAAAAGTTGTGTATTAACTATCTAAAAATGTGTGCACTAGATGGAATGAAGTGCTTGGCTCCAGAGCCAAGAGAAAAGAATGATTAAATGATAGGTTTATCAGTGATATTGCTCGAGAAATAGCAGCTATCAGGGTACTCGTCCTCGTGCAGCGTGGCCACAGAGGCAGGTTGCACTGTCAGACTATGTAAATAGCCGAGGTTGAGCAGAGCTGATCGCTGACCCACCACCAACATATTGAGGACGTTCACCTTAAGTGAATACAAGGCGAACGTGACAAACTTCATGTTTATTTAACCGCCATAAAGCAAGTTCTTTATTTGGTGGTCTTCAAACACTTATGTGGTGTCTTCGTATGAGTGGCGATATGTGGAGTCTAGTCTCTAAAGCTCTAATTATGAAGGCATGACCCTGATCTTGAATGAATCCAATGTTGTGTGCAGTATACTCATCGATGACACGTGCGAGCGTGGGCACGTGATAATGTTTGAAAAGCGATTGAGATCACTTAAAGGTAAGCGCATTCCAGAACATTATAGGCGGAACTAGAGTGAGTGATTCCACATCAAATGATAAATATGGATTTAGCTATATACAGATGGTAGATTGCAATTTGGACATGGTCTACTTCAAGAGTTGGTCGAAAGCAGGAATCAAGGATTGAGCCAAAGCAAACGAGAAGACCAACTTGGGACCAGTGGTTAACAATTTGGGGGTCAATCCCTTAAAAAATGAGGTGAGACCTTCATTCTTTGCCATATTTTTTAAGATTGTGAATCCTGACTCTTTGCTTTCGAAGTTCTTGTTCTGGATTCTAGTCTTAATAACGTCCAAGGGAGCGGATACAATTAATGACGCAGAAGCACCAAAAATGGAGGTGACAAAGTTCTGAGTCCATGTAGCCGAGGAGTAGTCAGACAAGCCGAAAATGTACTCCTTAGCAAAAGAGTTACCTCCGAAAAGGGCAAAGGAACCCGGGGCGTTTCTCGCAGCAGTCCAGCCCCAGCCTCTGTATAAACCAAGACCTTCGTCAGCCATGATCTTCAAGAATCCTCTACCTTTAAAGGCCTCTGGGTTAGTTTGTCTCTTGATTTTTAAGACATCCAACGGCAACAAGACAACCTCACCAATCCCAATGAGCGAACCAGCGGTGGCGGACATAAGGGCTTTTCCAGTTTTGGCTCCAAACAATGATTCGTATGTGTCCTTGAAGTTTGCAGTCAAGAACTCATTTGCAAAAGGCTGGCCTCCGTATTTGTAAACTCTCTGTAAGATCTTGTACACAGCAGCATAGCCCAAACCAGGAAATAACGTGAAGAGCCTGCCACCAAGAGCCTTTTGTGCATGCTCACGGAAAATAACGCTGTTCAATTGCGCAGCAGAAGTGATTCTGGTCTGGTTAGACATAAGCCTTTTGGAAACGGTGTCGACAGGATGGAAAACAGCGATTTCACAGATCCCGGCAGAGGCCGAGCCAAGCACACGGGCCATTCCCGACTGCTTCTTGTCAGATGATTGAGGGGACATTTTAAGGAGGGAAAAGGTGAGGAATAATGGGTGGACTAAAGGGCGTGAAATTCAAGATATGAACACTATATTAAAGGAATCGGTGGGTTTTTTGAGAATGAGAAAAAAATTTGCCAACCGCGGCTAGATACGCGAAATTACCTTATCAGGAAGCTGTGGTAGGTCATATGCACCACTTTTCAGATTGCACGATTTGTCATGCTGAACACACACAACGTGACTGGATTAGCTTCTTATGTGAGACAAGGGGTCTTGATACAGCATACAAATTCGAAGAAGTATGTAGATAGCGGTAAAATTTAATTGCGTTATTATCGGCTTTTTGAGACTTTTGTAATTCAATGCAGTATAAGTTCTGGAGCACTTTAAATCGTGACACTAATCGACATCACTCATTCTTTGCTTGGCTCTTAATAAACTTGAAGAATTCAGAGTATTGTCTAAACAGTACCCTCACAGTCAAACATATAAAGACAGGCAAAGGATGGATTCAAGACTTGCGTACCTCAATGAGCTCCGAAAGATTTTGCAGAGAAAAAATAGTTCACTCACAGTACCTCTCGAAAGAATAGTAGTCCGACACACTTACAAGAGATGACAACACCAAAGATTGGATGCGAAAAACTGTATAAGCTTAATTTGGACATTCCTTTTGAGAAAAAGATATGTTTTTGCTGCTCTTTTCCTAATTAATTGAAGAGGCGAAATGAACTAAATCCACGACGTAAGAAATTTTGTCACCACTGAGCGGGAATATTTGAAGCAACAACCTTTGTCTTTCGCAATCGCCTAACATTATTTATTCCAACTCAAAAGAATGAATTTGGGGAATCAAAATCATGCTTAATAACTAAGCTCGTATCCGTTTTTGAGTTTTGAAAGCCTGTTCCAAATATGGCAACAGAAAAGAATGCCAGTTCTAGCTTTGCATTTCCTTGATTGTGGTTACAAGATCTACCTTCAACAACAATTGAAAACCGAGCCTGAAAATTCGAATTTTACTTCAAACTAAGTGCTTGTTTTTCTGGAAGAAAACACAGATATTTTTAAATGTTTTGTTCATTCGAACTCGGGTATTGAGTAAATTTAATGCTGTATTCTTCAAAAAATGGAGTCACGAGGATTATTAGGATTCATTTTCTTGGGGAAAATGCCGCGCGGTTTTCACTGCAAAGCAAGTTCCAATTTAGATTTCAATATGAACGTCAATCCAATGCATAGAAGAATCAAATCTATGAGGACAGTCTATGCTATTATGAATTTGTGAATATCTATCAAGAAGCACATATTAGTCAATGGTAACCTAGAAAGAATGAAAGATGAAAAAAAGTTCAAAGACTATTCTATGATTCTGTATTCAGTTGTAATCCATGGCCATAAGCAAAGCCTGCCAACGCCCTCGAGCAAAGCATAGTTAGTTTCACAACAAATATTTTGAGAACTCAGGTTCCATTTTGAGATATCACAAATAGAGAAATAATGTTTAATCCAACACCTCAAACCTACTTTGTCGGGCCTAAAACTCAACCCAAAGACACAGATCTGACACTACATCCGTGCACCAGGGAAGATTCAGCTCATCATACTACTCTCAGGTGCATGTAACTGTACGATCAGAACTCTCTTCAATACTTATTTACCGGAACGATTTATCTCAATCTCATAACCTGAGACATACTGGTCTTCAAAAAGCGCATTATCGCCATGGCCCGCTCTCCGATTGTCGAAGATTATGCAAGTTCGCTTGCAGAATTGACATTCAACTCGCGGCCAATCATCGATAATTTGACTATCATTGCAAAGGAAAACACCGATAGCGCCGAAGGGATCTTGGCGGCAATCACTGCCCGAATCAATAATTGTATTCCTGAACAGAAGCTTTTTGCTCTCTACCTCCTAGATTCAATTGTCAAGACCGTGGGCCCGCCATATAACGTGCTAGCGGGTGAGCAAATCTTCACTATCTTCTCGCACGTATACTTGTTGGTCGGAGAGGCCACCCGATCCAAACTTGTCAAGATTTATGAGTTGTGGCGTGTTTCCAAGACCAAAGGATCAACAGCACCACTTTTCCCGCCCGAGCAGCTCAATAAGATCGGCAATTTCTTACGCCAAGCAGGCTATAGAAAAAGCGAAGTCGCCCCGACACAGAATGGCCCTACCTCTGCATCTTTGGTCGCCGATATCGACGCTCTACTTCCCGTACTACAGCGGAAACTTGCTGCTAACCCATTGGATACCGCGCTTGTGAGTAAAAAGTCAGCGTTGGCAGAACTCCGCGTGCTTCTACTTAGCCAGAAACTCCAGACGGCAGAATTGCTTGGAATCCAGGAGAAACTCGCGCCAATGAAGAAAATTGAGTTGACGCCTCCAACTACCGTGCTGGCAGCAAACAGCCTCATGGGCCCGGTAGATCCCAGGCCGGAATCTATCTCGCAGGCAGAGACTCTTTTCGCAGGACTTGTTGCGTCAGGTCTTGTGAAAGTTGACCAATCTCTCAAACCCGGATCTCAACCTGAGTATGAGCTTGTGCTTCCGAAGCACAAATACGCACCAGGGAAGAGCGGGCATCCTTCCGCGAGCGCATTGGAACAACTCTTGCTTGATGCAAACCTTACCGAAAAATCTCAGTACGAGCAGATCAAATTTAAGGAGCTAGTGAAGGTATCTAAGAAGATAGCTGAAACGAGCACCTCATCTTCAGGAATTCAGAAATTTGTTACAAACAACGTGCTAGATGCCGCGACCGTGCAGGTTTTGTACGAAACGAAGGCGCTGAAGTGTTCTCAATGTGGGAAGCGATTTACTGCTGACAGTGCTGGTGCCGCCAAAAAACGAACACACCTCGACTGGCACTTCCGAATTAACCAAAAACAAGCGAACTTCAAGAGCAATGTCCAGTCACGAAACTGGTACCTCGACGATTATGCTTGGGTGCAATTTCGTGACGACGACTTACTTGAATACGAGTCAGCCCCTAAGCAAGAAAAGCGTGTCGCTGATCCCATTCAACCGGTCAAGGAGGCGTATGTTGTTATTCCGTCGACGGAAAATAACACTAGTAATATGTGCACAATATGTCGCGAGCAGGTCAAGCCCACATATAAGGATTCTCTAGGTGAATGGGTTTGGGACGCTTGCATGCTTGTTCCCGGAAACTACGGGGGAAAAAAGATTGTCCATGTGAGCTGTTTTGAAGAAGCTAGTCGTAAGAGGAGTTCCGACGATGATGGGGCTCGTGTAGTGAAAAGAGAAAGGCTCCACTGAAACAAGCAGAAACGAACGGCGTGAGAAGAGAGTTAAGATTTATTTGAACTGAAGATAACAGTTCAAGAAAGTATAGCTGATTTATGATCATGTCTCGCGTGAAATGAATTACCTTCGTGCCAAGACACTGAAACGTACATGTTCCATACCGAAATGTTCGTGTCAATTAGCTGTGATGAGGGTACAGAGTACGGAGAAAAGGATTGAACAAATTGGTCTCGCAAATTAATTACGGAGGTAATAATCGGTCCACTAAAATTGGCTTTTTTGGGAAGGTTCGACATCATGGTGAAGGAAATGGCTTGCCTGAAGGTGAGTCTCTAGGTTATGAAATTTTGAGAATGCTTAAGAATAGGGTCAATTGTCAATTTACTTGGTCATGCTCAATTCTAATTCCATGAGCTCTACCGCCAAGCCATATCTCCAGAATGGCCAAGGATATTAGGTGTCGTCGTCAGAGGCAATAAATAGACGTCTCAGGCGCCCTTTTTGCTCGCATTTTCACTCACAGAAAGAGCTGCAAAGGTATCCACCAAGAGTTCGCATAACCGAATATGAATATCAATTCTCTTGTGTTATCTTTCGTTCTTGTTTTTGTGTCTGCAGTGAAACCATTCGGCTCTTCAAAGAGAATAATTGATAGAGACACCGGCATGACCTATTTCGCCCCAGTTGGGACTTCTAACTCAGAGTGTATTTGCCTCGGCCAAGAAGAAGATTCAAAAATTATTTGGATCGTCCTGGCACCAAACGACCAATTGGCCATCGAGGTCCCAGAAAAGGAATGGATAGCCAGGCCTCCTCATTGAAGGTCATCTATACGATGTGTTTACACAGTGCCGTTATACTCAAGTAGTCTCTGTTCCAATTGAGTAAATAAAAAGTAATCAAGGAAAGTTTCTGCAATTCTGTTTTCAGTGATAAAAGCATTTAAAGTATCGCAGAAGCTACGACGGTTCAATCATGAGTCCCATCATTTGCTTTCATGGTGAAGCTGTATTGCGTTGCCCATGAATATAAAATGGCTACTTCCCAAGTATGAAATTTTCGAGAGTGAGATGGAAACTATGCAACTTCAACATTCATGAGAGATAAATCAAGTTAGCACCAATCTCATGAAAGGTCGGATTGATAGCCGAACTCTAAACATTGTGGTGATACCTTGAGGATGACTTAACTTTCAGACCAGGCCTCAGCAATGCTTCGCTTATTACCGGCAACCCTTTGCTAGATCCTGATGAAGTTGATTACTACACGAGTACAAACGTTATAGAGAACTCAACATTGTTGTGAATATGCACGGTTTTCTTATGTATGCATGTTTTGTTGGCAATTACCTACTTTCTATATTCTTCGAGAAATAGCCAGCTTTTGGCTATTGTCGATTCAAGGAACTTATTTTTGACCCAAACACTTCAAGATGTCGGACCACACAGTGATTGGTTTTTGAGAAGCGTCAACACCGCTCCAGATACCGGTCTTTCTGTAGTAGTCAACAATTGGCTCGGTCTGCTTGTGGTAAGTCACTAATCTCTTCTTCAAGGCATCCTCGTTGTCGTCAGATCTTTGTACCAAAGCATCACCGGTGACATCGTCAATCATATCTTTCTTTGGTGGGTTGAACAACTTGTGATACGATCTGCCCGAAGCGGGGTGGACCAATCTGCCGGTGATTCTGGCAACCAACAACTCATCGTCGATCTTCAACTCAACAGCGTTCTCTAATGGAGTCTTTCTCTCACCTAACATGGAGTCCAACTTCTCAGCCTGAGGAATTGTCCTTGGGAACCCGTCCAAGATGAAGCCGCTCTGACATTCCTTGTTGTTTTCCAACTCGGACTTGATCATGTTGACCATGATTTCATCAGAAACAAGTCCACCTTGGTCCATGATCTTCTTGGCCTCAACGCCCAATTCGGTCTTAGCAGACACCTGAGCCCTCAACATGTCACCTGTAGCCAAGTGGCATGCGCAAAACTTCTCCTTCAAGTTTGGAGCCTGGGTTCCTTTACCAGCACCTGGAGGACCGATCAAAACCATTCTGATGGACTTTGGCACGTCAGGGACGAGCCCGGCCTTTTTCTCCAAGGTCTGGATTCTGTCTTGCAACTTACCAATAGTGGACTTGAGCTCTTCAACTGACATGATTGTGTAGATTCGGGTGGGTTTGTTCCGTGATCACAAGAAAGAGCCTAATAGTTGACCTCGATTTTTTTCACCCAATGTTGAGGAGCCCCGGCATGCATACAGTCCCATCACGTGAGGTTTCACATTAACTTCGTCTTTCCTATCGTGGCCGCTGTATGAAGGCTAAATAAACACCTGATAGCTCACAAGTTTTGTGATAGCCAAGATTTTCAAGTCTGAAAACTTGTTGCTCATGGTACAAGTCGCCCTTCTCCAATTTTAGAGTGCTTGAAGTCTGATGTATCTCGGCAGAGTGTTTCGTGAACCTCTATTGGATCGCGTGGGTGGTCACGTGAGGAGTGGTTCAGAAACGGTGAAAGTCGGCTTTTTTCCAATCAAGTTAATTAATACGCCTTTATTTGCGACAACACATAATCTGGTGGTTTTTATATTGGACGTCTCTGATATCACGAACCAATAAGAAATCCGGGCCCTGCCTTGATTTTAGTAAGCCCCTGCACCTCACGACCCCACTTCTTGTCGTGTCGCGTCCTCGGCTGCCGCCTGAGGCTTGGCTGCAAAAGCGCACACATTCCCATACAAAGAGCAGATCCTCACGCTTCATCTTTTGTCCCTCTGCTTTTTCTTTGGATTCTTTACTTATGTATAAGTAACTTTAGCTAAGGGACATTTTATTTGCTAAGAGCTGTTTATAAGGGCCACTGAGAAACCTCACGAGTGGCTAAGGTGGAACTATAAAAGTGAGCGTGATCCTTGTTTTCCCGCCCCAGATTATTTCGGCGATATCCAAACTCACGTGCAGATTAAGATCCCGATAAGCATGAGGATCTGAGTGGAGTCTTTTTTTTCTTTTTTTTTCCACCCAAGTCGAAGATATTATTTAAAAAGGCATTCCCCGAAATCTGTCCCGGACTATTAGTCATATTTTGTTACAAAAGGGTTACTGCTGGTACTATATAGCACGTCGGCATGTCGTTGAGATCCATACTCATTTTACTAAAACTACCCTTGGACCTCCTTATTGTTGTCCTCAGATTCTACATCTTTGGAGGACTCAGGTTCAGGAAATACAATCGAGAGCTACTTAATTGTCTCCGTTTACGCATCTATAGAGCGGCTTTAACGGTGGATATCCCCGATGGGAAGCTTATTGGACCACATACAAATACATTTTTGCTTAAGAAGGTCCTTCCGTTTATTCTGTCAACGTTGGTGAAGAACACGCCCGGCTTTGGTGAGCGGTATGATGCACAATCTTATTGGCTCGTTAAGCAAAAGGACAGAAAACCATCCGATCCCGTGATTATTTACTCGCATGGTGGAGGCTACTACATCCAAACCATGCCTTCACAAATCCAGTCGATTCTTTCTGTTTATCACCTCTTGGATGTAGGGATTCAGAAGAGAACCTCCATTTTGTTCCTTGACTATAAACTTGTGTCCGAAGGTTACCCATTCCCCACCCAGCTTCATCAGCTTGATGAGACGTACAATAAACTTTTGGCCGAAGGTAACACGAACATTACGCTCATGGGTGATTCTGCTGGAGGTCATCTTTCTGTTGCTTACACCATTTATTTGAAGTCATTAGGAAAGAAGGTGGTGTATCCTTCCAAGCTTGTTCTTATAAGCCCCTGGGTCAAATTAAGTCCTCTTCCATCCGATTCACAGGAAGGCACTTCGTGGCATGAGAACAAGGAGCGTGATATGATTACTTATGATCGGTTCTCCAGTGTCGCCGACTTAAAGCATATTGTCGGCTTTCAAGATCCTTTTTCTTTACTATGCTCGCCAGGTGGTAAGACTCCAAGAACCCGGGACGATTGGTCATCAATTCCAAACTTTTCAAGCCCGGATTATGATGTTTTTTTAATCTTTGGTGAGGACGAGAGCTTCAGAGACGATATTTTGCAGTGGGCTTCTTACTCATTGAATTATCCGTTAGGAAATGATTATGGTACGTTCTCCAAATCAAAGGATCAATCGAAGTATAGTTTTTCGCGCCGTGGTCACCCAGAAAACGCCAATTTGTCAGCCTTTGTGGAACCTATGGGAGTTCATGATGCGATGTTGTATTTCGAGCATGACGTCGCGAAGTTAATTGAAAAGGCCCTTCGTCTGGCAAAAAAGCTTAATGTTAAGGATGTCGACCTGGCAAAGTTCTTCGGTGTTACCAGGTTAGCTGAGTTTTTCAACAGCACACTTTGAAGAGGTCTAGGCTTACGAACACGGGCACAAGTTTCGAGTAAACAATGCTAACGTTGATGAATAATTATTTAAGTCTATAAATTCGTGCTTCTGCCAAGGTGGACCTTTCCACCCTGAATGACAAAAGAATAGGTAGCGGCACTGGAAACTCACAGGCCTTAGTATTGATGTGTGTGAATTTCAGGCACGTGTTGCACCTTCACCAATGGTCTATAGACGGGCTTCCACATCTGGGATTGCACCCACTTCAAACACTTTTCGAAATCTCTTGGTACCTCCACAAAACCACCGTCTGGTCTTTCTTCGCTTTCAACACGAGCAGTGCCTTCCTTCAAACTTTGCAAGATAACAGCGGTTGCGACGTGTCCAGAAACTTCATCGATCTCTTCCAAGGGAGGAAGAAGTCCGTTTTTAGGGTTGTCCATTTTGGGTGACAATGAAGCTAATTGGTCGACAGCTGCAGAGATCATAGTGTCTGTGATTGTAGTACATCTAGAAAGCACGGCACCCAAACCGATACCTGGAAAGGTGAAGCAGTTGTTGTTTTCGGAGATATAGTAACCATCAACCGGCTGGAAAGGAGAGCCCGTGGCAATCAATGCATTGTTATCGGTCCATTTCATAATATCAACAGGGAAGGCCTCGTGCAACCTGGTTGGGTTCGAAAGAGGGAACACTATTGGTTGCGGGTTGTGCTTGTACATTTCTTTGATTACCTCCTCGGTAAAGGCGCCGGCTTGTGTCGAGCAGCCGACCAAAACTGTGGGCTTAACATGCGCCACAGCCTCTTTGAGACTCTTTACGTTCACTCCCTCCCAGTCACGATCAGGGTCGGCAAAACGGATTTGTCCCTCTGGAGAATCTTTGTAGGACTGAAGCACAATTCCACGACGGTCGATAAGGTGGATTTTTTTACAAGCCTCTTCAACGGTTGACCCATGTGAGCACATGTGGTTGACAATTTGGTCCGCAATACCCAAACCAGCAGAACCGGCACCATAAATAAGAACTTCTGTATCAAGCAAGTCCCGGTTACTGAATTTGAGAGCGGCAGTCATCGATGCCATTACAACGGCACCAGTTCCCTGGATATCATCGTTAAACGAGGGAATAGCTTCGCGGTACTTCTGAAGCATTTTACGACCGGTGGTGACACCGAAATCCTCATAATGCAAGACAGCCGAAGGAAATCTTTTTTTGGCCAAGGTGATGAACTTGTCGACGAAGTCCCAGTAGCGCTCTCCGCGTACACGGGGGAACTTGTTACCCATATACAACTCGTCCTTCTGAAGATCCTCGTTGTTTGTTCCCACGTCCAACACAACAGGAAGGGTTCTCCCTGGGTGAATACCTCCGCAAAGCGTCATAAGCCCCAACTTGGCAATAGCAATACGCACACCGCCTACACCTTGGTCTCCAATACCCAAAATACCCTCACCATCTGAAACAACGATGTAGTCGATATCCTTGCCCTCACCGTACGCAGCAAGGCGCTCGTCGATGGACTCCGGGCTGGAGATATCAAGAAAGCATCCCTCTGGCTTTCTGAAACGATGTGAATAGTTGGCGATGGCATCACCTTCGGTAGGTGTATAAATGATCGGAAGCATCTCACGAATATTGCGTCTCACGAGCTCGTAATAAAGCACCTTGTTCTGCATTCTCATGGAAGTACAGAAATCGTTTTTGGCGAGTGGAGTCTTCAAGTACTTGAACTGAGCGTAAGCACGGCCGATTTGCTCGTCAAGACTGTTGATCTTCGAAGGAAGCAACCCATTTAGCCCGAAAGCAGCACGCTCCTCCTCAGTAAACGCAGATCCCTTGTTAAAAACCGGCGAGTTGAGCAACTGAAAGCCCTGGAGATCACATTCGATGGGTCCTTCGATTGATAAACGCGTCGTTTTTGGCTTCAAAGATGCAAGGGCAGCTTTTACGCCAACGGGTGTTTTAATGGTATGGGTCTTTGCTTTCGTGGCAGCAGAGCTCTGGAAACGAATAAACCGCCCTGATTTAGCAGCAGTCTTGGATTGCAAGAGAACTGATGACATTCTGATGAGTACTGCAACCTCGACAAAATAAGATTAAATGCAAAGAAGTAAAGGTAGATGAAAAGTGATTGTGGTGCGATCGGAATATTCTGCCTACGCTAATTTTCAGAACCTGCTGATATATATTAAGGATTCTCGCCATTATACCCCTCCCTCGGAAATCGCGTGAAGAGAACGGAACACCTTGCGACTTCCGGGGACGGTTCCATCTTCTGATCGTAAATTGTAAAGACGGCCATATAAAGACGATGTTACAAATGCTAACTAGATAAAAGTTATTTTCATCTATTTAGAAACGGTCGCACGCTATTATCTATTTCCTCTATTGGAGGTGTAAACTCTTCTTGCTGCTTACTCGTAGTTGTCTGCTTTGATTCTATTTTTTATTTTTCAGTAGTTCCGGGGGGGTCCCCGATTGCGGCATCGGCTGATCTCGGGCAGAACTTGCTATCGCGGAAAGTTGCCATGAGCTTATCTAGATGTGTTCATAAAAATTTGATTATGGAGTTAATCTGTTCAAAAGGCAATGAAACACCCTACGTGAGCGTTCAAGTTTTATCAACTTCATTTCTAAAGCTTTGTCTCGCGTCCAGCTTTTCTTTATTTTACTCTCGATTCAGTTGCCCAAAAGTCTACTCAACATCGCGCACCTTTTGCAACCACATCGAAACGACCCCGCTCGCATGCACCCTTCGTATACCGTTGAAAAAATGCTGGGTTGAAAGAAAGTTGGGTGGAGCGTCCACATAAATTTAGCACAATAATCAGCAAACTGCTATGAACGACTATTTCGGCCTCACTTATTTGGCCTGTAATGCTTAATGTCTCTTTCTTATAGAAATCTCCACAATTTGCCAATCGCAAGGCTGCTTTGGAACTGCCTCCCAGAGAATTTTGAGATAATCATTGAGAGCACACAGTTTGCTCACCTTCAAACTCGCAAAAATTGATGAGGAAGCACTCAAATTTTCAGTTTGATATAGCCGATTCTTAGATTCTCAAGCTTCTAATCAAGCCTCTTCTTCTAAATATCACCTAATCACCATGAAAAATCTCAGCTAACACTATATACTTCTCCGCCTTTTTTTCCGTGTCTCCATCTGCAGTGCTGAACCGCCTGAGTCCCGGGAAAACTCGGGAACAGCTCATGCACTCTGTGATTTTGGCGTCGAAGTTTTTCCGAAGGTCTCGTCTTTTCTCCGCACTCGGATCTCGTGGCGATCAACAAGCGGTCGCTTGGACTCCGTCAAAATTCGCAGCTTTCAAACACCACAAGTTATAGCCCTCTGATTTGTAGAGTTTGAGCACAGGTCAATCTCAGCGGTCTCTGAAGATAATTCTGTGTAATTAACTCCACCGAAAGAATCCTCTTTGGATGAATCTTGGCTTTATCAATGAAAAACTGGATTATCTAATAAGTTCTGTACAAAGATAGCCGCCGTGCAAAGGAAATAAAGCGTAGTAAGTTGAATTCATCGCTTGACACCAAGGAACCTAGCGGTGATACATAGAGACGACTGTTTACTGATCACACATATAGCCCTTCAATCGAGCATCAGTCTTTTCCTTTATTGGTTTCGCTTTAGATCTGCCTTTTGTTAGCTTCATTAGCTTTTCAAATTCTTTCTCGTTCCTTGTATGGGATATCATGTTCTACATTGCTTTATCATATATTCTCGTAAATACTTTGTTATTGGGTCTTCGATAGTAGACAGGTCACTAGTCCTTCGATATCAGGTCATTGTTGCTGAATTCTATTTTCCTCTTATTCTTCTTCTTTTAACCTCAACATTTTCCCTATCTTCTGCCTCTTCCTTTATCTCATTCAGGCCAGCTATCATGCTCCGTCTTGTTGTTCTTCCCCTTTGCTGCTTTGAAAACACTTTGACGTCTTTTTCTACCTCAGCTGTAATCTCCATCTTCGTTATCTTTTCTGACTTTTCTGACTTTTCTGACTTTTCTGACTTTTCTGACTTTTCTGGGTCCATATTGTCTTTTTTCAAAGGTTTTTGGAGCTCAGGAACAAAGCAGCTCGTGCGGCCTCCAACGGTCTGGAAGTCCACACGGTGACCTAATTTTGTCGTGGCTCTAGGTTGGTTTTTGCCCTTTCCCCACCTATGCAACATTAGCCAGTCGTCGGGAAAGAGTCTGGCATTACCCTCTACACGCACACTCTCTTCCATGACAAAAATGATCGCATCATAGAGCTTACGGAGTATCGGGCTATTAGCGAAGGTGATCTTTTTCGAAATCACCTCCGCCGGGTGTATCCTCGCGTGGTAAAGAATTTCATCGCTGACCCAATTGCCGATCCCAGCGAAGAAATCCTGGTCAAGCAAGAACGCCTTGATGGGTTTCTTTTTCGTAAGTACAAGTTGCGCAAACTCTTCAAATGAAGGCCGCGGGCGCCCATGGTGACAAGGATCTGGATCGCCGCTAAATTCTTGGGTATGTTCAATTTTTATGGCCTCAAATTCAGAGTTTTTCGAGTAATCGGGGCCTAAAGTTTGAAGAGGTGGCAACGCCATGAGTTTTTCATCAGTAGCGCAGTCATCTCCAGAAAGAAACCGCACCCTGGCCAATCGCCTTGGGTCCAGAAACGCCAAGTCTATGGAAACGCCGCGAGGAGTTGCGTCGCTCGAAAGAGTGAGGTCGAACTTCGTGAATCGCGGCGGCCAGGTCTCTGTCTCGCCCTCACTATTGTTCTCAACCTCATTCGAATCTGTCCCTTCTACTTCATCACCGACAGCAGAATACTCTTGCTTAATCTTCAGCGCCAAACGCGCGGTGATCTCTTTGCTCTTCTCATCCAAAATCTTCTTGTCTCCTCCATTCTCCATAAAAACCATATGCGAATGAATATCCCGCAACCGGATACGCCCTGTCATGCCGAAATGCATCAACATAACCAAATGACCGCCTTCAGCCATCTCGAATCGGAGCCAAAAGTACTTGCCGTGCCGACCCACACCCCTCACCATGGCTCCAAGCAATTGCTTCTCGGCCACGGCCATTATTTGCGCCGGGTTTTCCGCGGCTTTCAATACCGGGAAAAGCAAGTTATCCAACGGCAACCCGACCCGTTTCACAGTAAGCCCAATTAAGTTTCTTCTGAGTAAAGCACACGCGTGCGCAACCTAAACTGTTAGCTGGAAATTTCTGAATGAATCATCATGTTGACCAAATGGTACATACTTCTGCAACCTCGGGCATTTTCAAAGAGTAAAGTAAAGGAAATGTAAGGTAAAAAAAACTGGAGTTTCAAGTAGGTCAAAACCTCAAGAAAAAAGAAGTTGCTCCACGGCAGGTTCGAACTGTCGACCTTCAGATTGCACAAACAATTGCTTATGAGACTGACGCTCTGCCAACTGAGCTAGTGAAGCAGCTTGTTGTTGCGGAAATTTTAAGCTTTATTATATAGACAAAGTTTTCGGAGTAAACTCTCAATGCTTCAACATATTTCTCGGAACGAATGTTTTTGTCTCATCGAGGACGGTGTACAAAGACTTAGTTCAGTGTATGTCTAAGAGGGGTTGCGGACCCTAGTCTTCAACCTAGGAAGTTGTCACAAGAAGAAGTTCAAGCGGTTATCGCGGAGCACCCTTTTGTGAAAACAAGCGAGTTTGAGGAACTCAAGAAGGCGCCATTCAAATCGTTGAGTCGAAAGAAACAGGAGTCTAAAGCTCCTATCATTCCAAATCGATTCACTCAAATATGTCCGGAAGCTCGTCCGGTCAAGAGATGGGACAAATTCTGGAAAGCGCTCTACAAGCAGGAATGGTTGAAACGCAATGACTTTTCAGCTCTTCACTTGTTCAATTATGGATCTTATGTTCCTTTTCATGACTCTCCGGGAGATGAGTCGATGATGTTATGTCATCTATGCTTGTCGGAAGTTAAAGCAGAAGGAATCCTCGAGCATATTTACAACAGTTGTGAAATACCAAAGTTTTGGTGGCAAGAAATCGGTTTTGAATCAGTCATGAATCTTAATGAAATGTTAGCTCCAAAGGATACGTCCTTTGACAATTTACGAAAGTTGAATTGGTTTGTTAAAGTCGTCAGAAAGGGTTATTCCAGAAGATGGCGCGAGTCACCGGATGCTAGCTCTCTAGAGCCTCTTCTGCTCCAGCAGTGGAAGAAGGCACTAGGTGAGGTAGATCCAATGGGTCGATGACAAGGTAGTTCATCAGCACTAACAAATGCATGTCAAGATGGTTTGCTTTTGCTGAAGTTCAGCGTGAGGTAAACCGCGGTTAGACACTAGGCATGTCATTTGGGAGCTGGTTACGGGTTTTCTATAGGTTTTATAGTTTTATTACGGGTGACTGGTCACACGTAAGTCCTTTAATCAGATGTATCAGGCAAGAAAAAAAAATGAATTCTTCCAGACGCAGGGAGGAGTTGGGGGAAGATACCCTTTGACCTCTCCTGAATCGCCAATTAAAGCGAGCGTTGGAGTCTACTAGGGTGCTGACGGGCTGATATAGCTTAAGCAGCGGGTAGAGTAAGGAGGAGGAGCTAAGGCTTGGGAAAGTCGGAGCTCTTCATTGCTCAGTATTCTAACCAGAGGTGTTGCAGGTTTTTTCTCTATAGTTTTATAGTTTTTGGTCACTTTTAGTGGCTTCCTGTAATATGATTTGTTTCTTTAAAAAAAAACCATCCTTTGGAAGCTGGTTACGGGTTTTCTAATGGTTTTACAGTTTTATTCCGGGTGACTGGTCACTCGTAAGTTCTTTAATCAGATGTATCAGGCAAAAAAAATAAGATAAGAAAAATTGTACCTCATAGCCGTCCAACATGCGCGCAATTCAGGTAGAATGTGCCGGTTTTCAGCTACCCATACAGTCAAACTTCAATTTCGTAACACAAAATCCAGCGAAACCCCACCAATTCGACACCTCAGAAACTTGAATTGCGCGCATGTTGGTCAGCTATGGGGTACAGAATTTTCCTTTACCCTAGTCAATAAGCAAGAGTATTATCGGAGTGAAAATAATAACGAGAGAAAATACTTCGCACCGGGTTTTCCAAATTGGCATTTTGCAAGATTTGTGTCAGAATAAATGATATTTCACAGTCTCAGTTAAGGTATTGAGGGTGGTGATACCACTCAACCAGGATACATGGCATTTATAACGAGTATATTCATGTATATCCCAGCGAAGCATTCTCTGACTCTCTAAATAATGGGGGTATAGAATCACTCAATAATTCCCGTACAGTATTTTCATTCCACTCTCAATAGGCAAAAGTTGCTTCTGAAACATGCGCTGTGCCATCTAAAGATTTAGTTGCCATATTTTTGTTCGTTAAGACCTTTTCCTAAGTGTAAGAAGATATATTTAGCAAAGAGTTTGTCCGGAATCTGGTATCGTGCTCTAATGTAATACTGGTCCTTTCTTGATTACCAGTACTTTACACGTTTGCGTTCTTGGTTTTACGCAGTGTTACTTAAACTCATCTTTCGGAAGAGAGATTATATTCGCAAACCTCACACCGGTCCATGTTTTTGCTAGTATAAATTCTCTCATTCTTCAAAAAATCCATTTACAGAGAGCCGCTTATAGATTGCGAGGTATTCTAATGTATCTTTCTTGTGATCGAGAATTTTACATCCGCAAATTACACTTATAATGCTTATCATCCAAATGGATCTTCATATGTTCTCCTAACTTATCTCTTTTATGTTTATTACTGAAAGATTTGCGCCAAAAATGCTCGCCTATGTAGTCAAAGAACTTTGAGGGCATAATTTGTAATGCCAGAACATAATTCTTCATGGGCTTTCACACGTTTGCATCCTTAAGGGCCTTTTTGATTGTGTCTCATAGGTAGTGCCTCATTGCCCTCCATATCTTTGAGCCAGTTTTATTCAGTATGATATGTATAGTCAATTCTAAAAGCGGTAGCAAACCAATGTTTTAATAATTGAGATAGTTAATAGATACCTGCCAGCTATAAATCTCTCGATGAGAATGTGCCGGCTTTTCAGCTACCATCATTTGCAGGTTGGTAAATTACTGCGTGCATGATGATTTTCCTATGGCGCCATTTCGAATCTCTACTTCGATGGGAAACATCCGTAACATTATTGTGGATTGTGTTTGCGTTGGGACCATTTTGCATTCTTTAAGTAAGTTTACTATTGCGTTTAAACTGAATCAAGCCCAACTGTTCCTCGGAGGTAGTGTGACTCGAAATATTGTTATTGCGCTACTTCCACGAGTGCATGGAATTTTTTTTAATATAGAGCGTAATGAAGAATCACTGGTCCAAGTGGTTCATCCTGGTGCCGAAGAAGAAAAGAAGGTCTCCTAGCTTTTAATGTGAGAACGAACTATAGTTTCCAATTTATGCTTTCCCGTGCTTCCCAATTGCCGTCGCGCAAATCGCAGGTTTTGTTCATACAGACAAGCTTTTCAAGGAGTGCGGTGCGATCTGAATGAGACATGCAAACATTCATACAGTCCCTCCACGTGCGAGCTTTCACAACGATTAATACCGCGAGCTATGTGCAATTTCGAGCAAATGTAGCTGGCGAATCATTCAAAGTTAAGCTCGTACTGCATCAGATTTTATTTCATCGGTATCCCCTTGTTAGGCTCACAGCGCGCATCATATATTCTTTGTTCCCCTCTGAAATTCCCCAGCTCTAATCTCAAAAACTCTACACATATTTATGAAGCTATCCTAAGGAGTTTTGTAGCTATGGCAAGTTTGTTGGACCGGTGCTCTTGATTTACAAAAACTTTTCTCATTGTGATTGTCTGAGTCAGAAAGCTCATCGCTCATCTAGCCGACTGAAAAAGGAATTTTCTCCCTGTCAAAAAAATTTGAGAATACAGAATAAAATCGAAATCCTTTCCTAAAATATTTTCAATACTCAGCATCGATCATTGCCTTTGCCATGTCTGACTCCGAGTCCTCGATCTCTTCAGCGAAAATTCGATCAGACTTAGTCTCTCAACAGCGTACCGATGAGGTGTTAAACGATCATCGCAATCAACGTGAAACGCTTCCACCGCCAGATGACAGTTCAGCTTTGCCGCAAGATGAAATACTTTTAAGGCAAAAAGGTGGCTTAGAGCCCTCGCTCCACCGTAGGACTTCGAGATCTCACTCTTTCTGTGACCCTCTTGATGACCCCAGGGCTTTCATGAGAAGAAAGTCAAGGATTAACCGCAACGAGTTACCTCGCCTCCTGAGGACAAGGTCAAACGAAACAATTAATTCATCTGACGCAATTGCTCGTGCTCATTACACTAAGAGAGAAAGAAGACCTTCAAGGACATCCGTTGACCTGGAGGCAGACTCCCATGCGTCAAGATCGTCCCAGGAGACCGAAGAAGACGTGTGCTTTCCCATGTTGAGAGAACATGTGAGGATTAATGGTATTGATTTCGACGAAATAGAAGATTTCATCAAAGAGGAAAGAGAGAGCCAACTTTACGTCAAGGAGCAAGGAGCTGCTCTCGTAGATGTGAAGCCTGACGGTAATGCTCAAGCTAGTGGCTCGCTTGCTGCCACTGCGAATACTGAAAGCAAAAATGCTTTGAGATACTCCCCAAAAAATATCTTGTTGAGAACTTCTAGTGCCTTTTCCAAGAAAGTGAATAGCGCTCATGATTTAGCCGCTCCGGCGTCTGATTTGAAATTTACGCGCCAGGGCTCAGATTCCTCTGATGATGTCTTTGTCGATGAAAAGAACGATGATGTGTCCTCTGAAAATGTCAGATTTGGAGGTACAAGAATCAATGGCGGTGATATTGAACTTCCAGATAGATTCTCATTTTTCCACTCTGATAATGAAGAAACTGTTCATTCCCCTGACCTTCCTTCTTTAATTTCTGCCGGAAACACTGTCAGGGAGCTTTTCAAGAATGGAGAAGGAACTTGGTGGTTGGACTGTACTTGTCCTACAGATGCCGAGATGAAAACCTTAGCAAAAGCATTTGGAATTCACCCTTTGACGGCGGAGGATATCCGAATGCAAGAGCCCCGAGAGAAAGTGGAACTTTTCAAGAATTATTATTTTGTCTGTTTTCATACATTTGAGCCAGACAAAGAGTCGGAAGACTACTTAGAGCCCATTCACATATATATTGTTGTTTTCAGAGAAGGAGTCTTGACCTTTCACTTCTCACCTGTCTTGCACCCTGCAAATGTGAGAAGGAGAGTAAGACAATTGCGTGATTATGTTGACGTAAGTGCCGATTGGATCGGTTACGCCATGATTGATGATATCACAGACGCGTTTGCCCCCGTGATTACCGCAGTTGAATATGAGGCTGACGCCATTGAGGATTCAGTATTTGATGCCCTTACGGTGAATTTCAGTTCTATGTTGAGAAAAATTGGAGAGTCTAGAAGAAAGGTGATGACGTTGATGAGGCTTCTTTCAAACAAAGCCGATGTCATCCGAATGTTCGCTAAGAGATGCCAGGACGAGGCGTGGTCTATACCCCCAAATACTGTCGCTTCGCGGGTCAATTTATCAGGTATGGGTGTCGCGCAAGAACCTAATAATATTGCCCCGTCTTCCACTAGTGGCATTAAATTTGGCCCACCACCAGGGGCTCCTTCAAGCATGATGTCCCAGTTTCACCCATCGCTAGGACGTGTCCAGCCAAGAGCTGATATTGCATTGTATTTGGGTGATATTCAGGATCACGTTGTCACAATGTTCCAAAACTTATCGGCTTATGAGAAGATCTTCAGCAGATCTCATGCTAACTACTTGGCACAGTTGCAGGTTGAATCTTTTAACTCCAATTTGACGGTGACAAAGATCTTAGGAAACGTCACAATGATAGGCACAATGTTTCTTCCGTTGAACGTGATAACAGGTCTATTTGGAATGAATGTCAAGGTTTTAGGTGAAGGTGAACCAGGGTGGTTTTGGGGAATCCTAGGTTTCATGGTTTTACTTATTGTTATATCGTTCGTTGGCGTAAAATGGTGGTTGAAGAGAGTCGAAGCCAAAGAACGAAGCCAAGAAAGTTCGGGAAAGTCAATTAAAAGCTTCAGTTTGAAAAATAGGAAAAGGGAAGCCGCTAAGTCAATCTTGAGTTTTCCCAACAGGTATGACTGAATTCAATAATGCATATTAAAATTTAATATATGTGGGCAGATTAGGCGAGCTGGAAGGCTTCCTTGTCTTTAAGCTGATTTTCTCCGATTTATATTTGAGCAATTTAACGCCATTTGTTGGCATATCAGTATTTTTTGTATTTTTCACTGACTTTTATTTTATAAAGATTAGATGTATTAATAAACCTTCTTCAATAGATAATTGTTGAGCTTGTCAAACATAACGTGTTAGGTAACGCAGAGAGACAAGTATAATACGGTCGCTTGAGCCTTCCCTCAACTCCCAAGGCTTCGCGTTGTACTTCCATTACCGGTAGGTGACTGCTACGTGTCTCTCTCTCACGAGCGGTGGGATATATAAACCCCCGCCCGCTCGGCCTAAGTAGTTTTTCTAGGCCATTCAAATAGCTTATCCCTATATCTCTTTTGCCACGATTCGCCGCGCGGGAAACCTTTTTCCCAAACCCTGACTCAGTGTTGAGCAAACGCGCGTATTCGAGGAGAACGTACGGAATTACGTAATCGTAAGCGTACGCGTACCACACGAGAGTAAGCGTAACGCGTACGTGTACGGTACGCCACGGTACGCTGCATCTAAGAGAGAAAAAAGTCATAAAAATCTCTAGGGATGTAGTCAAAACCATAGCTAAATGCAGAAAGCTTTCTAAGCAACTTGATTAAGGGAAACTAGTTAATAAATGGCGCAGAATTTATGAATTTCATCAACCTACTCTTCAGAGTCTGGTAAGACTGATGAAGTTGCACTTTCATTTTCAGCGATGTCATCATCAATGTCATCAATTATGAGAGCATTATCTGTTTCCGTATTCTTTCTTTCCTCGCTGATTTCGTCCGGTGGACTATCGTTCTCAGTGCTCACATTTTCTTCTGGAATTTCTTCCTCTTGAATGATTCCTCGGGATTTGAAAATGGCTAACATCCTTATCGTTGTTGGTAGAAGCCTACTTCTCTTTTTTGAGATAACACCCCCCCTCTCCCAATCGAGATAATTAAGCTTCCGTTGGGGTAGACAGAGCAGATTTAGCGAGATGATCTCTGGCGATGCGAGAAGTAATAGGAAATGAACCTTTTCGAGTTTTATGGTATGCAACAGGGTCCTGATCCTCAGCCTCGAGAGGTTCCTTTGAGTACCTCTCGATCTCGGAAATTCGACCGGGTTTCCCCGTCTAGCAACACCAAATCTTCCATATCCAGACGTCCGCGTTGAACACACAGGAGTTTGATCAAGGTCGTTTCTAATATTCGTCAGATACTGGGAGTAAACTCCATCGAAGTATTTTCTGATCGAAGCTATTTTTTCATCAGAGAATCCAGCTGCACCGAAGAACTGTAGCTTGAATTGTGGATCAAGAATCATGGCGATGTAATGTGGTTTGACACGTTCAATACTCTCATCATATATCGGGTAGTAATGGAGGAGCTTGCTTTAGCTTCTCTTATACCACAAGCAATGAATAGATTTCCAGTAACAAACTCGCTGCTCAACAATTTATCCAAAGTTCCCAAAACCTCATCGACCGTGGGAATAGTTTCATGAATTGTTGGATAAAGAGATCCTTGAAGTTTGATGGTGGGAGCTTTAAACATCTCTTAAATATCAAGAAGATAGATGATCCCAGTCTGCGTTGGTAATCTGATAATCTTCAGGCATGTGTGCTTCATTATATGACTCCAGATGAACAATCCGCAAAACTTTCATGATTTCCGGGCGAAAGTAAACGAAGCGATCAATCAGTCGATGTGTAGAAAGCCAGCGGGAGGCGTTATCTTTCACCACGTTTTCTGGTAATTTCTGTTTTCCTTCCGCGATCTTTTTGACGTTAACTAGATTTTCGAAAATGTTCTTCGCCATTTGACTGTATCGGAATTGAGCAATTACTGAGCGCATCATATCCGGTAAAACTTGCATGCGCCAGATATCGGTTGTGCCGGTTTTCAATGAATCTTTGGGTGGCAGTCTTTTTGAAAAAAGTATAGTTCTAGATGCAATCGGTCACTAGGTTCAAAAATGCCCTACACACCGAGTATCTCTATAAAATCCAACACCACTGATGCTCGAAGTATCCTTGAACATTTTCATCATAACATTCATTGGACTGGCGTTATCCCTAGTGATGAAAATGATTCTCTTCTCAATACCGTAGATACCTAACACTTTCATCATAGATTCACACACCCCTTGGCCCGTGTAAGTAAGATTTTCGTTGAGCATTTCGAATCCAATTATGTAGTTCCCCAACTGAAAATCGTTATTGTAAAAGTGCAATGTAATTCCGAAAAGTTCTATTTATTACCGGAATTCCATTCGTCGATAGTAATTGCGAATTTGCCAGTATTTTCGGCAAACTATTTCTTCATTGAGTTTGATTCCGCTCCATATATCTCGGCAAGCTTCCGTCTAAGAGCATGTCGATCGACTTGAGGAACATCATCTCTCAGAAAAAAACCGCCTGAAAGATTCTGTATCCACAAGACTAAAATTCAAGTTGTTTGATACGATCATCGTCAACAACAAGCTCACGTACTCCTCTTTGTCAAAGTCGGCACATACTACTCCTCTCTTTTTCAACCCTTTAACTCCATGATATTCTTGCGCAGCGCCTGTAACAAAGAACTTATCAATATTGTTGGCTCTTTTGGTGCCATCATTTGCTCCGACGTCTTCAGACTCCTTTTGATGTCTTCAACCTCATTTCATCAACAGTTAAATTGTGAGTTCCTTCATGATGATCTGATAAAGTGGTCCAGTTTAACGGCCAGACTTACATGTATCGTTTATTTGTACACATTGTACACTTAAGAACGATATTACTCCATTCGTCATTCATTTTTGGCAACAACTTCCAGTCGAACGCATTGGACCTCATAAGATCATGGGAGTTTCGTCAAGGGGCAATGGTCAGTCTTTGAGAAAATGTTCTAGAATTATTCTCGACGTAGAAGTTCCTGTTAGTGGCATGATATATTTGAGTCACAGTTGAAGCACAGAAATTCTCTTTATTTTGCTGAATTCAGAAATAGCAGTGGAGCTCGTGTGGCCCTTTTATATGTTGCAACAAGCTACATCAAGGCTCGCAAACGCGTAGTGCGATACCAGCATTTAAGGCACACAAACACGTAGCGATACCAGCATTTAAGACAAGAAACGCACTTTCTCTAAACACGATTATTCGCCCAGAAGCAAAAATCGGTGTTTTACTTATTCAATGTGATACTGATTTGACTCCCTAAAGATATTCGTTGCTACTGTATATAGTGCGCGTAATTTTACGGCGTACCGTACGGAACCTTACGCTGGGCCCGGGCGTAATCGTACGCGTACATCGCACGTAATTTTACTCCGTACGTACGCGGCATTGTACGCGTACGCGCGTTTACGGGATTTGCTCAACACTGCCCTGACTCACCACACGTGACTGGACCTTAGCCTCAATCCCTGTGGAAAGCCAAACCCTGATCTCTAGCCTTGATCTTGTGACCATGCCCTAAAAAAAAAAAGAATCTTATTCACGATGACACCATTCCTTAAATGTAACTGTAAGCACGGACTAAATGAGGGGAAACCGATTTAAATGTACAGGTGGTACTGTATATAGTGCGAAAAACCCTCGAACCTCGCTCATTTTCAAAATTGGAACCACGCCCCTCCCAACCACATATCAGTCAATCCTGGTTATAACGATACCAGAAATTCCTACCTCCAACTAGTAAAATTCTGAGGAACCAGGATTTTATGCAGTATCTAGCCATATATGCAGTAATCCATCGTAAGAAAATCCTGGGTCCTTGTAATAATTTTAATAGTGCTATAGGAAATACGCTTTCAATACTCTATCTACTAGTTTGGCCAACGCTGAAGATATCAGTCTGGTAGCTACCTCTAGAATTTCTCTCTGACACCATATTTTCTTCAAAGATTTCGCCGCTGAAAAGTCTCTAATATTGTAATCATTTTCTTCAAAGTACTCGATCATGGCCAATATGTGCCCATGAGGATTCGCATGAGTATGCCGCTTTACTGATACCACGCCATCGTCGCTCTCGACATTACTTTCAATATCTGGCTGAGCAGTAGCTTGATTCAAGTCTTCCAGCTCAGTTGGCTGATGTTCCATCTAACTGAGAATCTCCTCGACCGAATCTAGCAACCACCTGATCATAATCTCGGTGCTCATTCAAGTGGTCTTATTAAACTTCCATTCAACGTCAAGAAACGAAATTTCTGGACTATTTTTTCCGAGGGATTAGTAAGGCGCTCTCTTATCCATAAATCTGACCATAATCTTATGATTAACATCTCTATCGTACATTTTCTGCTTCGTTTCCTTCTTCCCACTGTGTTTCTGGGGAAAGAGGCCTCTATCAGGAAAATTATCTCAGATTAAACCTGATTCATTCATATTGTACATAATGAAGGGCTTATACTCTTCTACAACACGGCATAACTTTTTCCTAAGGTCTTCAAGATATGTTCCATCGACTCCGTCAGCTTCCCCATAACGAACTCGGTGAAGGATGTTATATCTTTCCTGATTTTTACTGAGCCAGCCAATCCAAAACTCAGGTAGGTTGGCGCCAGGGCTCATTGTTTCCCAACTATCTGACACTTTTTTCTTTAATGAAGCGTCCCATAAGACTATCAATGTCTTCTCTTTCAATCCAAAGAAGAAATTGATCTTCGAGCTCCGGATAGTCAGCTGGACGACTTTTCGCCTTTTGAGCAGCTTCCTGATCATTTGTTCGTCTGTAAGCGACACGGAAACAGTATCTTGACTAATATGATAGCCGAGTTCAGACTGAGTAAGATGCCTATTTCTATCGGCGTAGTTCAGGAGCCTATTTCGGTCTCTGGAAGAATTGAATTTCTTACTCTAGCGGCGCGTGCTCTCCTTGGAACTCGAGCATTACCTCTTTTTCGAGCCATCTTGAGTGCTACTAAATCAACTTCAGTAATTCTTGAGGTGAAGGTAGAGCAACAGTTGAGCAAGACATTTTTGGTATATACACTTGGGAGTTGGGGCTATGTTGATACACGACAGGGAACAAAACATTTGATTTTACGAACACATACATGCAAATAAAAGCATTTACATGTTTCTCAAACAATAAGAAGTGTTTCTACTCCCCAAAGGAGTGAAGAATCATACACGATTGCGCGTATCTGCGCCAAAGAAAGTAAAAAGTGCATAAAAGACACACAAAATATCGCAAATCCCTTTATCGCGCGTGTTTTTCCAGATGCTAAAGCAATTGCACAAAATGGGTGTTCAGAATTTTATTTCGGGGCTGTACCACCAAAAAGCCTTCAGACTAAAAAATTCTCGATATGGAGAATATCCCTATAATAGATCAAGTAACGAGGATTAACGATAATTGTGTGTGATATTTTTCCTCGATAAAGGTCAGAGAGTATTGATATTTAAAGGATCCAGGAATATCGTCATAACCAGTATCGTTATAACCAGGATTGACTGTATGTCCCGCGATTGGGTACCTCTATATACTACCAATACATGACTAACGAAAAGAAAAAAGGAATGTACATAAATGAACGGACTATAACGAGGTTTGACGGTATTACGATGAAGAATTAACATGTGTAACATCTATTGAACATTGATATTTATCGTATACTTAACTAAATCTAATTACAGGATAGAAATTATTCCCCAAACTTTTTGCGGAAGAGTACAAACTCTTCATCCTCGACTTCCTCCATGGACGGATGCCGTCTCAAAGACTCAGAATTGTGATCTGGCGTTAACTCAGCGTGATCAGAGTGAATTGATTGGGTATCAATGTCATAATGGTCTTCATCTCTTTGAACATTCATTGACGCCTCAGGAGTGGTCTGTTCCGATGGTGACTGAACATTATCGAAATACTTATCAAAGTGAATAGCAGCCGGTTTGCTTCCACCTTGCCTCTCGTTCGGTTCTTCAACTGAGAGATTTATAGCATGTGGTATTGGCATACTCTCTAAAAGAGTAGAGAGATAATCCTGGGTGGCTTGCACTTTTAACCTGTGATCCTTCTTCTCTCTTTGATTAGAAGACGCTTCAGCTGCGTATTTCTCGCTCAAAGCAGAGATTCTTTTTTTCATTTGAGATTCAGCAAAAGCTTTCATGTCAGCTTCTCTTCGGAATTGCGCCTGTCTACCAGTCTTCTCGCGATCAGCTGCTTGAAGCTCCATTTGCATTCGAGCCTCATCTTGCTTTTTCAATTCTGCTTTCATCTCAGCTTCTCTTCGGAATTGCGCCCGTCTTCTAGTCTCCTTGCGACCGGCTGCTTGAAGCTCCATTTCCCTTCGAACCATAGCCTGCTTTTTCGATTCTCTCAGGTGATGAATAGGTTCCCCAGTTTCTCTGTACAGCAGGTTGCAATGAGCCGCTGCGGCAATCTTAAGCAAATTTTTGATGTATTCCATCTGTGACTCATCCTGGCAACATTTGTGATCCTGGCTCGCCTCGGCGGGCGTCTCAGATAACTGCTGGGAAGTCAATAAGCCCGAAATCCCGGAAGTCAAGGCGTGGATCAAATCTTCCGGTTGAAGCTTGAGCTTCTTGGGTATATTTAAAACCAAAACATTATCGTCCTTGAAATATTGCCAGTCAATCTTTTGAATATCGATGTCAATTTCCTGAAATTGGAAGACTTTGCGAAAGCCATCTACCTGTGATTCCACCACGAGGTTGACTAAGGGTGGACTTCTGAGAAGTCTCAACACTTTTAATTCGTATGAGCTGAAGTTACCATTCCTCTTGAAAATTTGAATTTGATAGAAGTGATCGGTTTCAATTTTCTTGACAACCTTAGGTTTGTTATTAAAAAGGTCATAATATTCTCCTCGCTGCAAACTGTGTATAACAGTCAAAGCGTCAAAGAATGATGGTGAAGAAAAGTCACTGGCTAACATTATTATAGGTTCAATTTGTGGATCCTAGCCTGTACTCTTACTGGATGTGCGGTGAAAGATGATCTTCTTATATCCAAAGATTGTAGAATCTTCTGGAAGGGTTCATCATTGATTACTCGGGGTTTTGCAGGAAGATTACCAGAACCTTCTGGAAGCACGCACAAGTACTTACTTGATAGGCCCCTGTGTGCAGGTTATACTGCATGATGTAAATTTTACGAAAGGAATTTTCGCGGAAAGTACTGGAGAAAACAGTTCTTGTGAGGATCGGAGTCGATTGATTTCAGCCGATTATTTATGATTGTAATTTGAAGTTCTAAACATTTAGTTAATTTATCTAAATTATGTGTCTAAAGATAAGATTATGAAGTAACCGTGTGGTATAGGACAGAAGTTGTTGTGATGGTTTCCGTGTAGTCTTGTGAGTAATAATCATAGTCAACAACACAGACCAGGCCAGACACCACGTTAGTCAGCAGCCCCTCAAGAGTGTAACCTTCCCACAAAGACGGGAACGATGTTATTTGGCTGTCACTGACGTATACGGTATCATCAACTGTTTTGGTTGTGTCGGTAGCGGCGGCAGACTTGGCTACACTCTTCGAGGCAGCTAAAGTTGGGCTTGGAGTTGGGTATAACAAAGATGAAGAAGAGCTAGGCGCGGAAACACCATCTGTAACAACTATCAGCGGAGCTGTCGCTTCACTGTGTGTTTCCTCTGCTGCCACTGATTTTGTTGTTTCCGTTGTAGTAGCAGGGTTAGCGGTCTCAATCAATGTTACCCCTGGAGTCGCCTTTGGCTCTGCAATGTTTGTTCCGGTACTTGATTTTCCTTCAGAAACAGCAACTGTAGTGTCGTAAACACTCAAGTAAGTATATACATCACCAAATATTGTTGACGTCACTGTCGAAGTGTAGCGAGTTGTGGTGGAAGTTGAGGTCTGAGTACTCCAGTTAACCAATGTCGAGGTTGGTGCGTCAACTATGTGAGTATTAGTAACGGTGTTTTCGACTGTCTTGGTAACTTTGATAACTTTGAGGCCACGTTTGTTATGATTAGAGACAGCTTGGGAGTTTTGTAAAAGGGGAAGGAGTGAAAGCAAGATTGAGAGCTTCATTGTGTTTATCCTTTTTATTGAAATGAATGACTAGGGTGGGTGCAAAAGAGCGACTAGGGTAAAGTGTTAGCGAGTGGAGCGTCGAGATTATTGAAACAGAAGCGCCTTATTGTGTGAATAGATTGATAATCCAGATGATTAAATAAAAATTTAAAAATAATGCAAAGAGGATCGAAAGTCGAACTTCGTCTTGTTATGTATTGCAAATTGGAAGTTGGCTGTTGAGGCTGGCTGCGGAGGCTGGTGCCAAGAGAATTATTTGCGTGTACACGAGGCACTCTACCATGCTGGTTGATTTGTCCGGAAAAGAGTGATGTAGCCAGAATTAAACTTTGTACATGCATCCGCTCGTGCAAAATTCCATCCTTTTGTCTATACTAAGCAAATATGAACCCTTTTGAGAAACATTCATACGTCAATAAGTGAAACTCCAAAGTTTTATATACAGTAAAGCTGGTTTGCGCGTACAGTTTTGGAAGTCGAGCTCGATTGGCCAGCAGTAATACAATTCATATACTTCTTGCGCAATTGATAGCGCAAAGTTTCATTCTTTTGCTTGTGAATCGTCTTAATACCATCAAATTCTTATTTTACCGGTTTTGGGTTATGCAATGAATATGTATACTGACGAGAACGAGTGAATTAAAGTGTTTGTTTCTTCGTGGTTCAATGCATGGCTTCATTTTCTTGCTTCTTTATAAACCAGAAATGAGGCTAATCTGAAACGCTTCTGAAAGAAGAATACATGATTTTGGCAGATATTTTAAGAAAGTCTTGAAGTTAGTTTCTTGGTACACTTGGCCAAATCAGATTCAGCATCCCAGATCTAGATCACGTGAATGATCGCTTGCCTCCTGCATATCTAGGAGTGAAGGCAGCTCTGTAGCCCTCGGTTTGCCACGCTGTGCACATTCCGGTCCTCGTGGAACGCAATGTTACCCCCGTTTCGTCCCTCGAGAACTCTACTTCCGGCCCAAATACCTAGTTCGTTGTCCTAAAACTTTGGAGCTTTTGCATCCATTCGCAACAAAAACAAGCTAATATTAATAGCCTTGATAAGAGAAAAGTGTACACTGTCTTTTAAATGAGCTACTTCAACAATTCTTCCACGGGGAACAACCCCCTCGCTTTCCCCTCTTACAATCAACATAACATTCAGCAAAGGGGCAATTCAGGTCTCGGGCCCATCAATAACACTGTAAGCCAACTACAGAGTCAGTTTAATGGATCAAATTTGAATGCAACACTCCATCAAACTGAAGCTCAGGCGTCTGATCGTACAGGGAGTTTCATTAATACCGATGACGAAGTAAGAAATGTTCAAAGAAGCTCGATCAATGGCGGTGGGTCAGAGCGGCAACAGAGCCTGCCACTGCACGAAGGTAAAATTTTGGCAAAAACCAGTCTAAAGCGGGACCGTCGAAATCGTCCAGGTCAAAAGTTCGGGGCTAAAAAGAGGCTGTGGGTGTGGTCCTGGTTTGTTCAAGACCTGAGTAATCAAAATGTTGCGATATGTGATTATTGCGGGAAGATAATCACCCGTGTTGCCAGTGATCGCGGGCTGCCAAAAAAGTTGAGTGAACATCTCCACACACATAAACTCACAAAGAATCTGATCAATCCTTCACGTTCTGTAACAAGTGATGAAAGTGGGATATCATATAACCATGCAAATCTTCAAGTTCCTTATTCGGTACCATTTCAGCAACAATTGGGAAATCGCATAACAAGCAATACTGGTTCTGCCAATTCACAAACTCAATTAAGTTTATCCCATCAATCCCAGCAACCTCTTCTGACCCAACCGTTGCTGGCTCAGCAATCGCAGTTGCCCAAGTCCCAACAGCTTCAAACTCACGCAAATACAGAATCTATTGCACCGGAACTTAAGCCAAATGCCACAAGATATAGACGAAGTAACACAGTTGCTGGATTCTCTTCTGACACACAGCAAATACATCCTCAACTACAGAATCAGTTGATCCAGCAAGTTACATCTAGTCCCAACTCATCGGTTCAATATAATCAAAGGTTCATACTGCCAAATTTTGAAAACTCCCCCTATTCCGGGTCCAAATTTCACCGACATCTTCTCAAGTTCTTGACCGAAAACAAATTAACAATTCGGCATCTAATGCTGCACTCATTCCAGCAACTTATTTATGATCTCAGACCCGACTCTATTACCGACTTATTAGATCTCACTGGCTTGTATACTTCATTCGTTGAGATCGCCCGAACAGATAATCTTGGGGACGCTCTGGATGGCCGTGATGCGTCATTGGCAGAGGCGAACGTGGTCAACACTTTGGCACAAGAATTGATAAAGAAATGAGTTTTGTACATGTAATAACAATGGGAGAGTATATGTGAAGTTCTGACTGAAATCTAGTCATGCCATTCGCCATATAGCACACTTTCATTGAAATAGGCTCGAGTCAAAGAGTACTTGCGCTTCGCAACTTGGCCAAGAACAGTCGCTCGTTCAGTGGGACATAGATCAATTTTTGCTGACCGACCGCACCCAGGTATTATTATCATCAAACTCGCGCCATAATCGGCTTATAGACATTCCGAGTTCGTACTTCTTTTTCTCCACTTCGTCTTTCTTGCTTCCCAATTTCTCAATAGCTCGTGTTATTTTTGTACGGGTCGCGTAATCGATCTCGACATTGTAGGGAGGAAGAAGAGTTGTCAAATACCTGATCTCTTTTTCAATCTTCTCAATTCTTGTGACATGCTGATCATATTTGGCTTGATTGTGTTTCAACTGGGATTCCTTATCGCTGGCCCTGCGATCAAAAGCTTGTGATTTATTTTCAGGCAAATTCCCGTAGCGATGTATAACTGGTTTACAGTTTCCTCTTTTCTCGACTTGTGGAGCAATTGCTTCGCGCAGAACTTTTCGAACGGTAAACTTAACCGGTTTTTTCGACTCAAGATTTTCTCCTGATTGAGTCACTTGAGACTTGACTGTGTCTTTCTTCTGTGACCTCGGCTTGTTACTGTTACATTTTTGCTCCTCAAATAAGTTAATTTGATTTTCGGTAAATGCTCCTGGTCCTAGTGCATTAACCGAAAGATCCCGAATAAGCTTATGAGTGGAATCCGAAGACAGCAACGAAGAAACCGAGCCTGAGGGAGAAGCAGGGAAAACATTCTTCGACTCGAATGGTAGCGCAGTTGGTGAAGAATTGTTTTGTTTCGCGTCATTTGGCGATCTGACGCTCAATAAAGTCTCCTTGGGCATTGGGATCTCCTTTTTCAAACTAGGTGTTAGTTCAGGAGGGTTTTCCGATTTGGTCGTTTGGTTCGTGCCTTCAAAAATCTTACCTTCAGAAATAGTTGATTCCATTGCTTCCTTACTCCCAGGCGCTAGCTTTGATGATAAACCCGAATAGCCTTCAGAAAACTGTTCTTTAGTGTTTGGCAGATTCGTGCCAGATGACCCTTGCGGAAGTGTGTTGTTAGAAATAATCGTGAAGGTTTTAGCAATGGCGTTCTCCGGTGTTGGGTCTGGACTTATCATCTTGTCAGATAATTTGATGTGTTGGCTATAGAAGTATGTCGTATAAAACTTCAGTGGCGAGAGTACGAGCTAAAGTAAAGTTTCCCTACCTGAATGTAGGGTGCAGATCAACACGTCTCTGGTTCGTGTTTTGATGAAGGTCGTGTGCAAGTACAGGAAGCGCGCCTACCACTTTATTGCATAATTATGTTCCTACAATCCAAAGTCTTTTTGTCCGAAACGATAGTTTGAGGTTTTGAGATAAGAATTGACGCGTGAAAAATATGCGTAAAGCAATGAATTTGAGCACATTGTAAATGTGAATAGGTAGCACCCGCTGTCTTGACATATAAGTCTCAAATTAAACGAATCACCCGATGATCTTCTTCAGTAATTAAATAAAGTATCTCTATGGTGTTCTAACATATGTTCATTGGTTAATTGAAAGCTCAAGAATCTTAAACGACGATGGAAATCTTAAATGATAGACGCTAAAGAGCCCGACAATTGATCTGAGTTGATCTTCGACACATTTACAATCGTAGTTACACACGCGTGTCTCGCGTATTTCGCGCAAGTCGGCTGCCCCTCAATGGGTCCCTTTTCGACCAACGGTAAAAAGCACATCGAGCTAAAGGTGCCAATGGCTTCAACTTCAACTTCTTCTGCGATTTCACTCGTAAAGCTGGTAGACTCTTTTCCATATACCGCTGATGGATTTTATTGGACTTTCATAACCAGTTGCAATCAACTTCTAGGGTATATTACACCCGAAATCGCACGTCGTTTCGAAACAGGTGAGAGCTCCCAATATTTCGAAGTTAGTTCTGTGAGAAAGCAAGTCAAAATTAGCGATAAACTTAATACCTTGAAGAAAAGAAATGCTGTATTTGAAAAGATTGCCTATGAATGGAAGCTAACAGATGAATTACTTGGCGCAGGCTGGCGTGGTGAACTTTACACGGTGTACTGTCCAAGATCCACCCCTTACGTTCATCTCGAACGTGCTTTCGCGTGTCTCTTAGGGGTTGTTACGTACGGTGTACATGTCACGGGCTACATTCCTCCATGGAAAACCCAAGATAATATTCTTAAAGTCTGGATCCCAAGGCGATCAATGTCAAAGCAAACGTATCCAGGAAAATTGGACAATACCATTGCGGGTGGTTTAGCTTACCCGTATTCTATCACTGAAAATGTCATCAAAGAATGCTACGAAGAAGGCGGTTTATCTGAAACTTTTGTGACACATAATTTGGTTGCTACAGGCGTGGTCTCGTATATGTGTCAACCCTATGGATGCAATGGACATGTGCAGCCCGAGGTTGAGTATATATATGATTTGATTTTTGACTCGGAAACTGACAACATTCCCCATCCAGTTGACGGGGAATCAGAAGACTTCACGCTAATGCCAATTAAGGAGGTTTATGAGCGAGTATTAAATAACGAGTTTAAGCCTAATTGCGCATTGGTGATGATTGATTTCATGATCAGACATGGATACTTGACGTGGGAAAATGAACCAAATTATTTGGAAATTGTTTCCCGTATTCACAGAAAACTCCCCTTTCCAACAATGAACTAACGAAGATATACTTGAGTACTACTAATTCATAAGCTCTCTTCCAGACTAGACATTTAGCAGTATTACTAAACGTAGAAATTTTTTTATAGGATACATTTCAAAAAGACGAAAAGGTAATTGGAATAAACATTCGGCTTTCAGGTGTGATCCATTTGAACCAGAGATGCCCCGTCCCTCCCCTCCGTGCACACCAACTGGCGGTCATTGCCTACTCGACAAACTCCGCGCCTCGTGAAACTTGGTGAAATCCGTTCACCTTGGTTTCATAATTTGGCTAATCTCCTCTTTGGTACTCGATAATAAATGTCTTGGCTATACACCACAGTTTCTGTGCGACTAGAACCAAGCGACAAGGGCCTAGAGGCACAGTCTGTCTCAGGAATTTATGTCGTAAACACCCTCAACGGTCAGAACTGTGGGTTTTGCCTCACAATTTGTCACGTCCCGATTTATGAGGTTCGGTCAAAATACACAATTAAAGTTGCCGCACCTCAATTTTCCAGCCAGGAAGTTTTATGGCTGAATGCAAAGGTGTCCGCAGCTGTGACTCTTTGCGATCAAGACGCTGACCCTCTTTTCAAGCATATTGAAATATGCACTCGTCACGGATTCAATTTCTTTCCTGGTGATACATTACCTGGAGGTTCCCGTCATCCCCTTACTTTATTGAAACTCTCTTGCAATATAAAATATAATGAAGATACCAGTCTGAGTTTCGAAATTCTTCTGTTTCGAAAAGCGAAAACTGTGTCCGCTGTGACTATCCGCTCTTGCCCTTTTAGTTTCACAAATTGTAATTTATTCGCTGATTTCAGGTCAACAGGCCACATCAATATGGTGATAGGAGACAGAGAAAAGCCTCACGGTTATTATAGTGATGTTAAGTACTTGGAAAACATGATAGGGGGAATCGCTATCAATGCATCATCGGAGTCTATAGGGCTTCTTGTGGGAAATTTGAGGAAACTCAATGGAGATGGGGACTTGATAGTCATAATTTCCTGGGAACGAATAGTTGCAGCCCTAAAAGCTTCCCATGGGAACTTAAACTGCATTATTGGTTGCAATTCTTCAGTTACAGACCCCGAAATACATCTTTCCCAGACACGTCTATTTGAGCAATATTTCTATTCTGAAAATAAACCTCAAGTATTAACTCAAGCCCGAAACACTGAAAGCCTTGCTCAATTACCTGTGTTTCCCATAGTATTGTCTCAGAGTAAAAGTAGAGTCTCGTGGGCATCTTGTGTTTTACTTAATTCTAATTGCTTTGTGACAAACTCCCATGTAACTAGTCCATTCCAGGAAGGGGAGCAGACTGAGTGTGAAATCTGGCTTGATGATTGTTTGACGATTCACCTACTGAAGGCAGATTCAATTATCATTCCTTCAGAGCATTTGGACCTAGCTTTCATCTTGCTTTCCCCTTTAAACCAACTGAAAATTTCTTCATTTGAGCCTGTTGGTCTAAATAACTTTCGCCATGCCAGTTTCAAAGACAATGTTTACTCGGTTGGTTACGGCTTATTTCTAGGCGAGGTACCCAGCCCTTTGGTTTCGAAAGGTCATATTTCCACTTCCATACTGTTGCCTCTTTTTGAAAATTACAATAATTATATCCTGGTGAGAGAGGCGTGTCCATGTATGCTCATAACATCTTCTCCCTGTTGGAATGGATCCTCTGGTGGAGGATTATTCACGCATGATCGAAAATTTGTGGGTCTCATCTGTTGCAACGCTGAAGTACGCGTTCCTTCAGCTTACCGTGGCAACGAATTAAGAACAGAAAAGATACCGCTGGTCTGCTTCTGCATCCCATCACAGCTTATTCTTGAGTGTTACCGCTTCATAGTTGCAAAACAAACTGACAAATTAGCTCTTGGTAAATCTGTTGTTAAGGCCTGGAATTTGGAAACATACCACATCGATGTGAACGAGCGAATAATAAAGTTATGACTGGCTGAGAATAATATGGTCCTTGATCATTTAACTAAGTTTGATTCATACGAAATGCATTTTTATTTGAAGGTCTTGTGCTTGGTTATTACAAGGCCAACTTATCTAAATGCGGGACCTCACGACTTCCTGCTCAAAGTCTTTGAGCAATTATGGTGAGCCTGAGGGTCAAATTCTATATCTTTAGCTTGAGCATACATGAAAATATGTTATTCTGGTTGAATCATAGTCAATAACGATCATAAGTTACTGAACCATGACATCTTTGTGATAGAATTCATGCGAGAGAGGTAAATTGTTGTATTCTATGCAGTAGGGTGTTATGTTGAGAGAGATTCGCGTGATGCTTAGCCATGAACATATGCTTAGCAGGCGCGCCAAGATCTATCCACGGCGACATACGCTTGTGATCAAGTAAGAGGACTTTATCAATCAGAGTACTTCGACGTCAGATTCATGGTCTGAGTCCACTTCACTATCAACATCATCACTAGAGGAAGAATTAGCTGTCCCAATGTCTTCTGAGGGAACAGCTGGTTCAGCCTCGTTAGTTGAATCAACAGCAAGTGCTTTTGTTGACTTCCTAGTCTTACGCTTCAGTGTGTTAATAGGAGCAATGGTGTCTTTGACACCAGTAGTAGAACTTGTATTAGTCATAATGTAAATAAAGCAGTAATTGAGATAAGTCTGTTAACTTGTTAGAATAGTTCGTTAAGGTGGGAATTCTCCTTACATGGGAATTCGCCCCTTTAAATATAATTGAGTGAGGGGAAGATACCCAGAGCACCCAAGAACAATAAACATGAAATTGGGTGCAACTCAAAGAGGAAATATAAATCACTCACGTAAGAGTATGCACGAGAGCGCATATTGAGTCTCAATATGTTAGATGCGGACTCTCTTAGTACGCTATCACAAGAAATTTTAAGTTATTCAATAGAATATAGTTGCAATTTAAGTCACTCAGTATATATTTTAATAAAGCCAGCTTCTAGTGGTTCCAAAATCAACTTCCGTTTTTGGTGGGAATTATCTTCCACCCAGCAAAGCACTTTCTGGGTCGCGCCTTAATCGAATAGACTTGGGCTGCAACTCTCCAACAAATAAACAACCGATGAGATTGATAACTCGCAGAAGAATCTCGTTATATAAAAGATCATTGGGAAAGTTTTTGATCCTAATGTACTATATTATACAAATACATAATTTTTGAAGTCTCGTGCATCACAAATAATTCGATAATACTTCGGCCAAACTAAATTTGTAGTCTTTCGGTTATCAACACCGCAGTAATTTTATCCTGCACTTCGTTAAACCTCATCTCATTTTCTTGATTCATTAAAAATGCTTCATTGATAGCGGTGTGACAAATGCTTCGAAGAAACAAAAGCGAAGATAGTATTAACACATATATAGCTAGTCTCCTGAATGTACTGGAAACTGAATATGATCTGGAGTCTGTTTTATCAGATGAAACGCTTGATGCTTCCTCAACCCCGGTTTTTCGTAATCGAATTCTGACATATACCAGGCTCCGAGAACTTCCAGTGGTTACAAGTTTACTAAGGTCGGAACTTCTACTTTACCCATCCATTGCCGCTCTTAAAAATGGGGAGCCCCCCTTATTTTCTGCGCAACTGAACAAATTACATTTCATCAAAAAGAATGCACCTATTCTTACTACCTTCATTCATGAAAATGGTGCAAAGCAAGTATACTGCAAGATATATTTCAAAGTCTTGCAAAATAACCTAACTTGCTATGTGCTTATGTTTTCCTCCGGTAAGAGCTTGATTCTCTTTAATAACGCTTTGAAACCACATTGCGATACGATCTATGAGAATACTAAGCTTCGAGTCTATGGTGCTTCTGGGGCATCTTCCACTTTTGGCAATGGCGCGATGAAAATGTTTCTTTTAGACCAATCATCTGCCTCCCTTGTTGATGGAATAGACCTTGAAACTTTATCTGACATAGCATCTATCAAACATCTTAATGTTACAAATCATCATAAATCAAGCCAACTTTACAATGCCGTTCTTCACCAGAGGCGAAATGAAGTTCTGAAGCTTCTATCTCTGGCCAAAACTATAGCTCCTGTACCTTTTGCTACTTTCTTTGACCATGGTGGTGAAAAGATTGATGGTTTAAAGATTCAAGGCACCATAAGATTGTTCGAAACTTCTGTCGAGCATGGTGATAAGATCACCCACGATAGTCTCGTCTTATCAACAATGATGTTGACATTGATAGAACAAGAGTTACTGAAAATGAGGGGGCATAACAAGCCATCATATGTGAACAATAATCCTAATGATGCACGGTGAACACAGCAATCTTATTATCTATGATTACTAAGTATCAGGCTCGTCCTGGAAGATCTTCAAGAGTTTCTTAGGGATTTAAACTTCTCTGGAAGTTTTAGCAACGCTTCACTTTACTATGGGATCGTTTAATTAAGTATCTACTCCGAGAAACCATGGGGCATTTGCGTAAAAACCTATTATAGTACAACAGAGTTTTGGCATCTTCTTCCTCATTAATAAAATACTCGCGATATACTGAGATTCTATGTCATTCTTAACACTTAAAACGGTGCGTGGAAGATCGATGTGTATTTCAATTCGTATATTTCTCGTAGCACTAGAAGTTCCAACTCCTCAAGTAATTTACCCAGCTGGCGACTCAGCCTTTCAGGCTAGCCGTGTGAAATGGCCTACTGGTCGCAAGAAAGATATAGATTTGAAGTGTTGTCTTCAACCTAGTGGAATAAAAGGACGCATAGAGATGATCAAACTTCAGGTTACAGTGACGAAACGAGATTAGACTTGTTCCGGGACACGCGAGGTGCGGAGAATGCCCTAATCCGGTAAAACCTTTCGAACATAATTTACACACACATCAGAATGTCAGATTCGTCTTAAAAGTGTCCTCGGGGAGTTTCTTTCTTAAAGAAACAAATCTGAATTCAGGAATCCTCCAGAAAATGACCAAAAACTGTAACACTATAGAGAAAAACCTGCAACACGCCTGTATAACTATAGAAACACCGTGATCAATGAAAAGGCTAGGTTTATCACAAACCTCCTGGAGTCCAAAAGCAATCCAAGGTTTCGTGCTCTCAAAGCCATTTTGTTTCTACTTGCCGAAGTCCTGTAAGATTCTAGACATATAAGAGATGGCTAAATTGCCTTTCACGTAATCATGGCCTTGAAAACATTGTTCAAGATGCAAAGTGATCACTATCCCAGTCTAATATTTCTTCGCGAAAACAAAAACACTTAGCGCCGCCTGGTTTCGATCCAGGGACATCAGGGTTATGAGCCCTGCGCGCTTCCACTGCGCCACGGCGCTTCTATGAAGGGATAACTTTGATGAGCCAACCTCTACCAAGCAAGTAGAGTAAGGAGGAGGAGCTAAAGCTTGGGAAAGTCGGAGCTCTGCCAGTTAAAGCGAATCGCGCGAGGCCGTCCCCATCCACCCAATCCCGATCCTGTTACGCGCGCTGAACCTGTTTCTGATCCACCAAGTGGTATCATTGTTGATGATGTTCACCCCGTGAACCAAACCGAATCTGCCCCCAATGACGTTTTAAAAAATCCTGCCACCGCTCAAAGCGAGGGCGAAGAAAATACTGGAAATGAAAAAGAAATTATTACTGTGCCTAGTCAAGAAGAAGAAGAAGTTGAAGTGACTAGAGATGGTGATGATGTCGCCGACCCCTCTGTTGGAGACACCGTGTCAGAAAAAAGTGGTAACATCGATTATCACCATGAAGCAAGGCTATATGCACATTGATTTGATTACCCGGGCTCTCGGAACGAATGTTTTTGTTTCATCGAGGACGGTGTACAAAGACTTAGTTCAGTGTATGTCTAAGAGGCAGTTGAGAAAAATGGATTCAGGCATTCATAAAGTGTTCAAGGGCATTGGTATTCAGAAGTTATATGCTCGTC